>OOFE01032502.1:6938-29918 GCA_900323365.1 Monocentris japonica | reverse complement strand
TTGAAAAAAATTTTTTTTTTTTTTTTTTTTTTTTTGTTTATATATTATCTCATTGCATTTTTACTTTAGCACTGGTTCTGCTCTTAGATGCTTGTTTGGGGAGGAGATGCACTAAAAGCATCTGCTAAATGTAATGTAATGTAATCTTGTTGCTGCAGGTGAAAACTGTGGACTCACCAAATCCTCTTCAGACACTGAAAGATTTTCCTGCCTTTTCCCCACTTTTTTGTGCTTCTGTCCCTGAGAACCTGTGAATTGTGTAAAAGAGTGCAGCCCAGCCCAGTATTTTAGTGTTTCGCACATGGGAAAATGTATAAAGGAGGACAATGGTGTTTTATAAATGACTGGGGGTCCAATGTTAGAAAAGTGCATTCACCCGATGAGGTGCTGACGACTTGAGTTGGATAAAGAAAAAAAAAAAAGTGACGCACACTCTTCTGATCTTTTTGGAACATTTATTGTACCCACCCTGACAAAAAAAAGTTTTGTGCTAAAATGTCAGTGGTCAAATAAATCACAAGAGAGTTTGCTATTTCCCCTCTTTTTACAGATGACTGGAGAACCTAATCCGTGTGTTTCCTCCACAGTGCTCTGCTGAATGTGGGATGGGTGTACGGACCCGGGGAGTCCTCTGCCTGACCAACCACATCAGCAGCCTTCCCCTGGAGGGGTGTGGCAATGAACGGCCTGCAGACTCACAGGTCTGCAACAATGGGCCGTGTGAGAGTCGCATCGAGTGGTTCACAGGCCCCTGGAGCCAGGTATGGGAGGTCACACTGGGCTTAAGGGGATGTTGTCTGGAGTAGCTAAACACCCTGGATTTTACTGTGATTTTTAGTGATATGTTACAGATGTGTTTTTTTTTCTTTCTTTCTCCATTTTGTGATGTCTTATTACGTCCATATGGTCTATGCTATTGCTGCATATATCCCAGTGTTCTGCAGAGTGCGGCACAGGCAGCCAGCAGAGGTCAGTGGTGTGTCTGATGAAGTCGGATGAGGGATTCACCGTCATGGCACCCTACGAGTGCTCCTCCTTGGAGCGCCCACTCAGCCAGCAGAGCTGCCACGTCAAAGCCTGCGGGGTGAAGTGGTACCACACAGATTGGAGTGCTGTGAGTAACATATTGTACCCGATGTGCCGCAGTGTACCTGCTCAGTAGCCAACAGTACAAAGCTGGGAGTTCTGGACAGCTCCCGGGAGTGTTAATGTATGTAATCCTCTCTCCACCTGCAACGACTCCCCCTCCGGCCGTTGCTCCAAAACAAAAATGTGTGTAATGCAAGACTGAAATACCTTTTTAAGATATGAAGCTTTAATGGTCCCTGTGGGGAAGTTGCACCATTTCAGCCAGATACAGCAAAGAAAAATAGATTAGAACTGAGAATAGAGCCAAAGAACATGCACAACAGATAATTTCAACTACAATATGTTAAGCAGAGATGTTTGAATGAAAGTATGACAAGGTGTAGACACTAAGAGGGTGTGCAAAATAGCAGCAGTGATAGTTGTAGGTTATTGAGACTGATAATTGTATTAATCTGGGGCTTGTACTGTTGCTCTCTGACTCCTCTCCTGACTCCTCCAGTGTTCGAAGACGTGTGAAGGAGGCTTCCGTGTGCGGGAGGTGCGCTGCCTCTCTGATGACATGCTGTCCAGCAACGACTGTGAGGAGCAGCTGAGGCCAGCAGAGAAGGAGGATTGCAACCCAGAGTCCTGCTTACCTCACATAGGTCAGTCGTTTCCCAAAATATCAACTTCATTCACCTGGATGGTGCTCTGGCCCAATGTAGGATGCTGAGGGGACTGCGCTGTCCTTGTCAACGTACTTGTGTCAGCCAGCAGGGAAGACCGTACCATCATTAGGATAAAAATTGCAATTTTTCATGGAGTAGTTCTCTAATTGGAGTAGGAGGGAGGCTGAAGGTTAAAGGAGCAGGCTCGTGATAAGAAAGCCACATGGTTTGTATTCCTGTTCCAGTTGGGGAAATCTAGGTATGAGAAGTGAATGAACTGTCAAATTGCCCTTGAACCTCCAACTGCTCCAATAGCCAACAGTACAAGTGGTAGCACTGGGAAGCTCCCTGTGCCTCAGAGGCATTATGTACCAGCTGACCTTTCAAAGCACTTCCAGTCAGAGTATGTATACCACATACTCTGACTGGAAGTGCGTAATATATGAAGACTGAAGGTTGTTTCAATTTCCAATTATTCCAGAAGATATTGTACATTATCTGCATAAAGGGTGCCAATAATCTTGGCTAAAGAAGGAACAGGGAGCCTTAAGGGATTTGAGTATTGTGCTGATTTAAGCCCAAACAAATGTCATGTTTTGCAAAATTGCTCAGGATATAAAATACTCATCTGAGGAAACAGACCAAATGTTTGTATATCCTCCACCTTCTTGCTGCCTTGCATACTTCCTTGATGTATCAACAAGCCTTCCTGCGCCATACATAGCAGTGACACACTCATCATGCCACCTTAGTCACCTCTCTTGTGTGAAATAAGGGTCAGCTAGTACTGCAGGAACATTAGAACCCTAATTTCTTTTGTTTTTGTTTCAGATGAGAACTGCAGAGACAAGTACTTTAACTGCAACGTGGTGGTCCAGGCTCGCCTCTGTGTGTACGATTACTACAAGACCACGTGCTGTGTTTCCTGTTCACGGGTGGCCCACAGACAGTCAACTCATCGGGGCCACAGCTAGCACGCTCTACCCGGGCCCCGGAGCCCCTTGGGGGTCAGACTCAGTACCCGCAGCAGGCACTCTTTTCCTGGGCCAGCCAGGGGAGTGGACTACCTGGACCTTAAATGGACACTTATTTTTTGTGTGCCTAGGATGCAAACTAAAGAAGGAACATTTGTTGGGAGATGGCTACTGGAAAAAGGAATAGCAGAGGACAGACATTCACCTGTTGGATGAACAGTGCCCTGGTGGAGTGAGAGAGCGGTAGCAAACTGAGGAACCTGGAAACACTTCATGGATTGTAACCAGAATGTCCAATAAAAAGAATCAGTCTCATTTTCTATTTTTTCATGGAAGCTGTCATTGAGCTGAACGGTGACAGTAAACTGCTGCCATAACGGCCCTCATGGAGTGCAGGATGTGTAAAGGAGAGCACCATTAAAACATGTTGTGGATAATGTATAGACTGTACCCATTCTAATAAGCTTCTTTACACTGCAATCCACAGATTAATGGCATGATTACCCACATGTAGTATGAAGTCATCCTTGATCCTGACTTACCTATAACCTGCCATAATAAACTATTTAACTCCCCAATACTTAGTTGACCAAAGAGATCTCCCACTGTCAAACCCAAGACTGTCCACTGTGATTATCTTTAGTTTTCAAGAACAAACATACTGTACATCAACCCTCCATTTTGCTGTTGCTAACAGTGTATCCTTCTGTATTCAGTGTATGGCGGGATTCACACAGAAAAAAGATGAGATTTTTTATTCTTTGTGGCCGGGAGCAGATCTTCATATGACTGTCTAAGCAGGGAGATCAGAAATCAGATTTTTTTTTCCCCTGCTTAGATAGCCAGGTGAAGATCTGATCAGTGTCGTAGATCTGATAAAAATCTGTGTGGAAATGCAACCTATGCAGTGTGTATGTATGTATGAATGACTGAATGACTAAGTTGTTTTTCTGAAGGCGGCTCAGACAGTCCTCCCAGCGACTGAGGAGAGAAAGCCCTCTTTAAAAGCCCTCTTTATTTATTTGCGTGGGTCCCCAGGGAGGGCACCGGTTTATCGGCCGCTGGTGGCCCCTTTTGGCTGCAGGGATAAAGCGTTTGCTGCCTCTCCACCAATCACAACCTCGAAAGGGAATGTAGGCATTCCACAGCCCGCAGGATGGTAAAAGCAGATGGTCAGAATGCTAATGCATGTTATGGAGAGAAAAGGTAAAAACAAACTGCATATTTTTTCCTGTGGGAGATAGTACAATCATCCTGCTCCACAACGACATGAAATCCCCAAGTGTCAGCGGTTTGGATTATTCATGAAATATTGCAGAAGTTATTAATCTTTCATGTTAAAGAGAAAACGTTACAATTTGACAAAGTATTTTACATCTATTGATCTGGTAAATCCTAGTTTAGAAACCAGCTTTTTCTACCGTAGACCTTTTTCCAGTTGCATGGAGAACTCCAAGCTGTACCTCTCGCTTTTTGTACTATAGCTTTTATCAGTTCCACCCAAGCACTACCTTACCTCTGATCCATAAGTACTGTATCTGTATTGAGGTTTAAGTGCAGCATAACGCAAGTATGCAGTGAATTCAGTCCCTAAGGGAATGAACCATTCTCAATGTGCCAACATGATGGCTTGACTCTTGGATATCCCAAGTACAATCCTAGTAAGACGAGTATGACTAAAGTATCAGAATCCAGCAGTATTCGACATACTAATGCAATTAATGTACCATCTGCATGTGCATTACTTCAGACTTCAAATGTGCAAAAGTTGACTGTCACCGGGAGTGTTTTTTGAAATTGTATAGATAAATAAACAAAACTACTAATTGTGTTTGTACACGTTATAGCATACTGTTACTTTTCTCTTGCATGTTCCTAAGCTGATGCAGTATTATATGACACACAGGCTGAGGTAGTGCTGGCTCCAGGCAATGACATCATCTCTAGTTCATGCAGTAAGTGTACTCATCCATCTAGAGGACAAAGACAGTATTGCAGCATGCTGATTTAGATTTTCCACTTTTTATGATGTACATGCTGATTTAAAGCTGCACTTCATCTCCAAGAGGAATCTCAGGAAAGGTTTTGCTCCACTTTTCTGTCTGAAGTCACAAAGACTGATCTGCTGACTAGCTGGTTGAAAGAAACTCGAGTTTTGGGTTCAAATGTACACATCTGGTTAAAGAAAGAATTGTCTTCCATACTAATGCAGGGTAGATGCAGGAACTTCCATAACGGCCACTGCTGTAGTTAGACAGCATCAAACGTTCAAATACTGCAATCCTTCCTCTCCAAGCTAAAAAGCCCCATCCAGCTACACACAATTGTGAATTGAAGCATTTATTCAATTTCACAGCAATTTTTGTCAATTGTCCATGAATACCAAGAATAGAAAAATGTATTTACCAGGAGGCACAGAAACTTAAAGATTGTCCACCTTTCTGTTCAACATACATCAACTCTTTTAAAGTATGAAAGAGATAATAATAAAACATAACCTTTCTGGGTTCATTATTGGTCTGTGCTGCTTGTACTATGTTAAGTGATTGATTGAAGTCTTGATTGTGGATTTGTTGTATGGGAATGTGAGATATGAGAGAGATATAACATCAGTATCCCTTTAGATTACATTTCCTTCTATTGCAGGAATAAACCTTCCAGACATCACAGTATATGGCTTGGCGTCCACAGAGATGTTCAGAATTGCTCACTGCTGACGACGGGGCTGAAGGGTTTTCCGGAGTCGGCCATGAACGCCTCGATCTCCTCTACGGTGCGAGGGACACAGGTCAGCAGCTCCATACCGTCTGCCGTCACCGCAATGTCGTCCTCAATACGTACCTGCACACAGCAGTAATACAATAGTCTTTCACACATGAGCGGTATATGAAGCAAAGATGGATCGATTGGAGAAATCTGAGCAACTAGCGGCAACTGTACCAGGGTCTATTCAAATGTAAGTCGACAAGAATTCAGTTGTTAAAGATAGAGAATTAAACTCACTCCCATGGCCTGAATTTTGCTGAAAATTCACTTCCTGAATTGCATGAATGGAAAGTGAATTGAACCCAACTCCAACTTAATGAATTCTATGAAATCACAAGGTTCCCACTAATGTAAAATTCAATGCCTTTTCCATGACTTTCCATAACTAAGTTGGAGCGTTTCCATGACCTAAAGCTTTTATTCCTTCTTGCTTTGTTAATGTTTTTCAGCTCAGAAAAGTTCTAACAAGGTAACGTCTGGTTTCCACTACAGTTGGGTTTGCTGTGGAGAAAACCAGCTGAAAACCATGTAATGAAACAAATGCAACATTCTGGTGTATTCCTGTAAAGTGGCCCACTTGGATATTTCCTTGATGTTCCCCACCTTCCCAAGAGAATTTGTCAAATTCCCTGACATCCCCTGTGTGGAATACACCCCTCAAAATTCCATGATATTCCCTGACCAGTGGAAACCCTGGATTATGCTGTGTGTTGCTTCAACTATAGAACAATAGGTGCAAACGTTAGGGTGGACAGCAACAGATGGTTCAAGTGAGACAAGCAAAGCCGCATTCGTATTGATGTGATATTTTGATGTAGATTTCAAGGTTATCATTGCAAGCCCATCGTAATGATTCATGGTAACTCCATTCATGAAAAAGGAAAAAAAAGGCCACTGAGAACAAAAGATAGGCCTTGATTCTCACGCTGTAATACATTTCTGTCTCTTGGTTGCTGAGAGGAATATTTTGTCAGCTTTATAAATCACACTATCACAGCATTGATTGAATCACCGTATTAGTGAATACATTACTACATGTACGTGAATTGCAGTCTCGTCATATTGTGGCCCGAGTATCATGTTAATATTGTATTGGGAGCTCTCTACAGTTGTACCCAGGTTAGGGTGAGGGGCTGGGCTGGCTGAGTAGACACTAGTATGTGGACTTTAGTCCTTTGTGCTAGCTTTCTGCAGACTCCTGCCCCTAAAAACCAAAAAATGGACGAAGAAGACATAGAAGACGTAGACAGACATAGACCACGTAGACTGACCCCTCCAAAGCCGCGGAAGCGAGCCAGCACTTGGTTGTTGATGAAGCAGCTCTGGGCGTCGTTGGCCAGGGCCTGGTCCAGCAGGTGGCTGATGAAGTAGATGCCGGGCTCCACGGTGAGGACCATCCGCTCCTGCACCAAGCGGCCCATCCGAAGACTCTTCAGCCCGGGTTCGTTAATACGCTCCACGTCCTGAACAGCCAACAGACCGTTAAAACCACAGCTACAGCTAAATAATAAGAAACATTCAAATAAAACTATTTCCATTGCACTTTTACAAATGATAGTTATAGAAAGCTTTATGAACAATAAGACAACAATTAAATGAATGCCACTAAGGACCTTCAATAGAACTGTCAGACATGAATCTAAAATAGCAGACATAAGAATAAAATAGGTAAAAGCAAATTATGTAAAAGCTGATTGTTCAAGGGTTAGACTGATATATTGCTTTGCGGATATATCGGGCCGACAGTAGTTGCTCCTGTATCTTGACCCCCTTCTTGCTTGGCTCTTCCTTCTGTACCTAGGACTTCTCTATTATTGATAAGACATCAATATTCTACTTATTCTACTGTCTGCACGCTGCTTTGACCGGTGCATCCCTTACTAGTGGTTGCTTGTAATGTTGCTTGCCATCTTGGAATTTAAGTTTATTCTCTTATTGTGGTTATTGTAAGTTTCTCTGGATAAGAGCATTAGGTGAAGCTGGTGAAGTGTCCTTGAGCAAAACACTGAATCCCTTTCAGCTCCAGAGGTGCTGTTCTGTAGCTGACCCTGACCTCTGACCTCCTTGCGGAGGGGGGCAAGAGAAAAGACAGTTTCTCCTTTTTTTTCCAATAGCAAAATAGACCATTATTATTATTATTATTATTATTATTATTATGATAACCTGTGGTAAATAACATTTAAGAAGTGGAGAGCTATTGTTAGTAAAGTGCTAGCTTGTTTTCTTACTTTTTCATCTGTTGGCTTTGTCATTGTCTTTTGTTCTGTGAAGATGTATTTTGCCAGTGTTATTGTGCGTGTTGTTTTTAAACATTGTTGTCTAAATAAACTAACTGACCTCCGGGTAGCCTCCCACATCATGCACGTCGATGCCCAGTAGGTGTCCCAGGCCGTGGGGCATGAAGACGGAGCCCAGGTGGACTTTCAACATGTCCTCCACGCTGCCCTTCAGGATGCCAATCTTCACCAGCTCCTCTAGGTGGACCCGGTCAGCCAGGCGGTGCATGTCAGTCCACTTCACACCTGGAACAAAACCAGCCTCATTTATACAAGTTCTTTGACCTGAGCCTTGAACCCATCCTATGATAATGATGAAAAAACAACAACAAGAACAAGTGCACAATAAGTCCCATAGTGTCATCTAGTTTATTAATACAGTGTGCCTGTATTAAATTCAAGACTTAAAAAGCCTTAGGGCCTTTTTATTGGCATGGCAATTAAAATTAAATTTAAGACCAACTGAATCTGAAAAACTGTAGGGCTATCAAAATATAAATCTGTGACCAGGTTTATGTCTTGTTTAGAAAAGCAGTGCACCAAGAGAACATCATTTCATCATTTCCAAGGCCTCTGCAACTGTACTTAAAATTTAGAGGCTGTATTCAACCTGCGATTGGCCTGCAATTACTGACTGGCAGTCATAGTTTACAGAGGTAATTCCTCGCACTAGGTCATAGCTTCATGATTTTGATGATAGGGAATATTGCCCTGAGGCTAATTGGTTTTAAGCATATTGTTGTACAAAGCCAAACAACAGTAACTATTGTCATGTCTTTTAAAAGCCAAAGGTCATGACAAGGGTTTAGATGTCATCAACAAAAATTATACCCATAAAATGCTACAAAATTATATGCTATCCACTCCTCGCCTGCTCTTTGGCTTCATAGGACAGCTTGCTGTTAAGTGTATCACAGTTGTTTAATTGACTAAAAGACGATACCTGGTTTGATGGCAGCCATGACAGTTCGGGAAGACTTGAGCACTGCCTCATAGATGGCTCTCTGGTCTGGAGTGAACTTGCCGTTGGCTGGGAAGGAGCATGTGATGTCTGAGGAGTAGCAGTAGTACTCTCCGCCCAGGTCAAATAGACTGCAGGGGACAAAACGACAAGACGGATCAGATGAAATTTATTTATAAAGTACTTTTAACAAAACAGGTTCATCACAAAGTGGAATACAGAGCAGCAAACATGCAGATAAACATGAGAGAACATCACAAGTTCAAGATATAGTAACAAAGTGCCTTATAGACAGGAGATCTTAAAGGTGATCCCCAGCAATGTCTCAAGAGAAACATTACAACTTTTATTTTTTTGCTAAAGCATGCCCTAAAGTGTGAATAAAACTTGTGAGACTGTTTGACTTTCAAAGGTACTGGTGTTGTGGATACCCTGGTCTCCCAGCAGGCACTTCAAATGTTTATGAGTGAAAAAAAAAAAAAAAAAGTATGAGTCAGACTCAAACCTAGACCACTATGTCCATCTTGTTAGTGGATAGGAGTCCAGCATCATAAGCAGGTGTTGTGATGTAGTTAGCCCATGGGGACCAGTGCACAATGGTTAGGGCTATGGGCAAATGAAAAACAACAACTTTAGTTTCTGATTCATGACTACTTACCACATATCTCCACCCTGAATTGTCTTGTCATTGGGAGCCCCAGCATGGCCATAGTGGAGAATGGAGGAGTTCTTGCCCCTGTTGAATAATGATAAAATATAGGCAATTCTATAAATATGAATGAATAAATACTATATTTCAAAGTGAATGTAATTACATGGCATGTGACTTATATAAACCTGAAAGTTGTCATTAAAACATTCGAACAGAATAGCGTCTTTCATTGGGATTACGTCAAAGGGAAAAGTTGAATCTGTGGGCAAAGATATATTCCAATCTTGATTATAAACCCGTATTTTTTGGCTCTTAACACATGTAATCTTTTGACTAGAAAACCCAGGCACAGTGCCTCAGTGTAATGTTTAGGTTCTCATTTACCGAAATACCTTCCATCCGCTGACCGCTAATCCCCAGGAAGTACTCATTACATTGGGTTTAAAAAATGCCTGAATGCATAAAGGCCAGAGAGCAATTAGCAACATAGTCTAAAAATTCTTTACCCGTAATGATGCCACTAACCAACAGTAGTCCTTCAACAGAGAGGAAGTAGATCTTCTCCTACTGTTTTAGCACAGATGGTGGGACACGCAGCAACAAGACACCCGGGATGCTGCAGGGTGACAGAGTGCCAATTCCCCTGCATCATAATCTCTATCTCTAGAAGCAGCTGTAGGACCTGATCATACAGTTGAACTGCAGAGCTTTAAACTCAAATCGTTGAGGGCACTGGATTGCTACAGTGGCCTGAGGGTTTCCCTGGAAAGCTACAGTAGCAACATCTAAGACTTGCAGAACTGCGGCTTGAAATTGGAAGGACACAAATCAACATGCTCTTGGCTGAGATGTACATTTTTAAGGGATATGGAGAGGTAATCAAACTAAAAGAAGCATGCTTCTTCAGTTGCATATACTGTACATATAAAGACGTCATGAAAAACAATGTGTGCAAGATCTGAATTAATTTCAGTTCCTAAATTGCAAACATTTCAAGAAACCAATAGTGAGAAATGGAAGGTCAGAGCCACAGCACCCTGACAAAAAGTGTAACAGACAATTCCTGTGACTGTAGAAAGATCAGGCATGATATAGAAATGCTAGATGAGAAAATTAGAGCTGAGGGGAAAAGGTAGAATGATTTTTTGACCATATGACACTAAAACTCTTTATGGGAACCATGAAATTCTGAGGATTCAGCTCCTTGAGACAGGGTGGCCCAGAATGACTATTTCAACACTGCTCCAATCGTCTATAATAATACAGTTTATTGGCACCATTGCACCACTTCTGAAATAATTGGAAACTGAAACGGTAGAGTTGGCAGTGGTCTTCTTCAGCAATGCCCTGCTTCAAATATGGCAGGATTTGTTTGTCTCTAACCTTTCATTGACTTGATGACAACACCCTAATTTCACCCCAGAGATTAAAGAAATAAATAACGTACAATAGAGTAAGTAAGTACTTAAGTAACTAAGTAAGACCGAAAAAGAAAGCAAGCATCTATAATGCCTTACGTTCCACAGATACAAGTGTACGAGGTATGGCGCATCCCTCCTTGGGTGTAGCAGTAGTGCTGGAACAGACTGCAAGAGGAAAAAAAGCACACCTTTAAAGAAAGGAAATTAAACAATTTCAATCCATCAGAGATCAGAGAAAACGCTAATTAGCTGAAAGACTTGCCCTGCCCTCCTCATGACCACATGCTTTCAAAGAATTCATTTAACACTCATTCTTTAATCATCACACAGCCGAGCACATCAAACACTTCTCTGGATCTTGACAGCATCAGAACCCCATCTGGGGTGACGAGCCAACGTTGCCTGGTTCTTCTCACAAATCAAAAGGTGAGTGAACATGAATGACAGCCGCTCTGATGGGAGCATTAATGGGAGGAAGAAGAAAAAAGAAAAGAAAAAGAAAGAAAAGTCTTTCATAGACAAGATGTGGTACTCTATTTCAACTTCTGTGTGAATGCCAACAAGACACTTCAATAAACAACAGCAACATTTGGGGATCAACAAACACAATGACCAAAAGGGCCAAAATGTATTTTTCATTTCATGAAAACCATGGCTGTGATAATGCATCTGTCTTTGGTATTTCTTTATTTCTTTATTTATATTGTATTTCATAAAAGTGGTGTATGCATGACAGTACATTAGATAATGAAATGTGCATTATCTAATGTACTGTCATGCATACACCACTTGCTCTACCATGTACACCACACAATACGTGGACTACAAGTGTCACTACAGTGCTGTGAAGTGTATGATGCAATGGAGCATTACTAGAACATTCAATAACCTTTGAGTACTTATTTCACTGCACCTGTAATAATTATAGGTGCAGTGAAATATATATTAATTATACAATAACTTGAGCAAATGTGCACTGAAGCATGACGTTTCTTTGTGTTCTCCCATCTGAACCAGCGGGGTGTAATCCAAACTGCTGATTCACTGTAAAAGCCTCTTTGCCAGTTGCTCAGTTCACATGTCAAAGTCAAGGTCCTAACAGGCACACTAATCCACTAATGATATTTTGCCAAAACATTGACTTAGTGAACGGAAAGCAGTGACTGCATCAGAGCAGCAGGAGGCCTATTCAAGGGAAAGTTGAGGGAGTGGAGCTGATTTCTGTTTCTTATCACGAGTGTACCTGAATGGAAAGCAACCAGAGGGGCAAACTTTAGCACTGATAAGGAATAGATCTGCTATCTCCTTTATTATTTTATGAGGCTGTGCAATGTGCAGATCCACAGCTGACTGGCTTAATGTCACAACATAAAACTAACCAGTTCATTATCATTAAAACCTTATGGATATTTAACATGTTTTGGTTCAAACAGTCTGAGTGCACCCATACTGAATGCCATTTTGCTTTTAAAGGCAAGTAATTGAATGTTGAATGTATATATCGAGGGCTTTGGTGCAGAAGGCCATTTTGGGCAAACCTGAGATGCATATATCAAATAAAAGCTCTTAAGGAGATATATTTAATAGTGTAAAAAAACAACAACCCTGAAATCTGTAATTTTTCTTACTAAAAATACAAAACCTTAAAGCCTTAACTGAAAAATGTGTATTGCCTTCATCAGCTGTGCAGCCTAACATATTTTAACACCATTCAGTTATTTATCAAAAGTTATGACATAGGTAGTCACAACAGTCCTATTTGCAGTGTTTTCAGTCCAACACTGATAACTGTCTAATTGTTTGGCCCACTGATGCAACAATTGATTTATAACACATCTGCCATATTGGTGACCCAAAATGATTTAATCCTGGACATAAGGTCACAAACTTGTCTCAAACTGTGAGCATAACAATATGACATAACTCTGATCAAATGTTGATGAGTGAAGAAGAATCCAGGTTATCAGCTGTCCAGAACAACATGAAATCTGCACTGGGCCAGCACCAGGTAGACATCCCTTACAACCACTTTTGGCCTGGGATTTGGCTGAAACCAATGATATCTAGCAGTGCTAGATAGCAGTCTCCCTTTACAGAACATATTGGTGGCCCAAAATGATTTAACCCTTGATACGATGTCACAAACTGGAAATTAAGAAAGGGGGAGGGGCTTAAATGAAACCACCTATAGACAGGAAATTCTCTTCTGAGTTCAATGAGCTGTCACTCATGTCAATGTGACGTTTGAATCAACAGGAGAGTCAAACTAAAAAAGGGCAATTAGGAAAGAGGGAGGGGTTTAAATGACATCACCAATCAATACAACACTCACTACCGAGTCGGATGAGCCATCACTTATGTCAATGCAACTTTCAGATCAATAGAAAATCAATAGGAAACTCTCCTGAGTCTGACGAGCAATCACTCATTAGTGGGACTTTGGGATCAATAGATCTATACTATTAGATATAGATATAGCCAATTAAGATAAGGGTAGAAAACCAATCAATAGAAATAGAAAATCAATAGGAAACTCTGTTGAGGCCAACAAGCCGTCACTCATGTCATTTGTAATGAACAGATATAAACTATTAAACATCTCAATGCAACTTGGGGATCGACAGATATAGATGATTATAATAAAACCAATCAGGAAAGGGGGAGGGCTCTAACACCCCTCTGGCTCCACGTCCTCGATCTGTGTAGCCTTATGTTATGTCTTGCACTCTCTCTTTGGGCTGTATGTGAGGGCCTGATGTTTTGTACCATGTGTGTCAGTCCTGTGAAACACTAAGTTGTTATGTCTCTGCACCAATACCACCAAGACAAATCCCTGTATATGTACTGTACTTGGTAAATACAGCAATACTGATTCTGAAAGAAAAAGATCAGATCGCTTGTCAATTTCCTCCCAGCATATACCACCAAGTGCCATCAAGACAAGATCCAGTACATGTATTGTTCTGAGCAAAAAAAAAAAAAAGTGATTCTGATATCTTTATCGTCAAAGTGGACCACTTACCTCTCCATTTCATATTCTTTTTGTCCAGGTTTCACATGCTTCATGAGCTACAGACAAAAAAGGAACACAGTGCTTCATTATATCTGATCAGCTTGAGACATATAAGCTTACTAAAATAAAAATAAAAATAAAATAAATCACTGGGCCTAATCTCTTAAAGTGAGATTTCACTTTGGGAGAACATTTACAATTTTTATTGTGCACACCTCCACAGGAGATTCATTGAAAGGTAAACCACGAAAACAGGCAGGTCTGGGGACCCGTAGTCACCACTCTCTTACATTCATTTTGAAAACTGCGTCTAACAATTACACTTTTATGTGACATTGTAACAATCACAGATATTGAAAAGTGGGGTATAATCTTGAATGCTGGTAGTGACTGGATCCCCCAGGGTAGATAGTGTTGGAGGTTGACTGAACCTCTGAAGAGGTATGCATGCTGGGAAACTGAAAATGCTCTGCAGAAGTGAAATATTGCTCTAATGTTACAGCTGAGTGGTCGAAGGCTATCTCTGTTAACCGCCAGCCTCTGAGCTAATGGATGAAGCCAAGATCGATAGCTTCAAAACAGTTTACTATAGAGGACCCCGGCATCCCAAATACTTTGAATGTTTTTTAAAACTCATGAATACTGTTTTATATTCTGTCCACTGCTGAATGCATTGGGTATTTCATTCTCTGCATTGACCTTTCCATGTGCTTTACTAGACTGATCGAAGGGATAATTTAACTGTGAATGTTGTGAACTTGTGAACGTGCCCTATGTTGCCAACTGTTGTGTATGGTGTCCACTGTGTAGCCTGCAGAGCTCATTCCCTTGCAGATGATTTGTCCAGTCCTGAATGACCTTACCATTTTGTGGGCTTCACTGGAAATCCTGTTAGTGTAGCGCAGGACCTCCAGCTCCATATCGGTCTTAAGCAGGCGGCTGCAGGAAGAGACAGCAACGAGGAGTGAGAGAGGAGCTCTCTCTGATCGTTACATCATTTACTAACCCTGCCATATTGCCATTTATCCATGCAGCATATGGTATAGGGTCTAACAATATATAGACTTCATGTACAAACGAATGCAATATCTGTATTGCAATGGCTGCAATAAGGGCATTTTTTAAATTCTTATAAGATAGTGATGTGAGAAGAGGTGTCTGGCAGACTGGTCTTCAACTTTGAAAAATCAAATTGGAACTAATATCTAAATTGCAATATCTGTCAAAATAATCATAACAGTATTCGCCTGGTAAGGTAAGTTGCCACACAAGCAAAAATGTGTTTAACTTTCAGATTACTGTCATTCAGATGTCATATGGACTGCAAACTTATGCAACCTTCGTTCTCTTTTTATAATTTTATCCTTCCACATAAATGTAACAATTTTGTTTTCATTTTGATATAATAGAGTGCTTTGCACAGAACTCAAAGCATCAACGGGTTTGATGCAAGACACTGCATATTACTTTGTAAATTACTTCTACTTCTACTATCAATATCAGAAATAATAATAGGGTAACCAATGGTAACGCTAATGGAAGCTGGGTGATAAAAAGAATGCCCATTAAAAGAAAGCTATACAAGCTCAGGAGGGAAGGCAGGGAGAGCAGTGGGGTTCAATCAAGTCTTTCTCCCCAGGAGGTGTGCCTGAAAAGCATTCTTCCTTATTTCAGAAAATGTCAATTCATCTGGAGGGTGCAAACTTTAATGTCAAGGACAGCGAGGCGAGCACGAAAACCATTACAGCCGAGCAGACTCTCTAGCTCTGTCTAGGAGGAGAAAAACAACCTGAAGAAAAGCCCCGGCTTTTGACTACAGACACACAGATAGTTGGCTTGGCAGCTGTGATTGCCAATGTGTTAGGCTTAAGCATCCTCTGTAGTATAAAAATGGGAAGCATAATTTGAAAAAATGACTTACCATTCCACAATGATGGGGTGCAAAAATGTGTTGTTTACTTGGAAGCTGGTAAAGGGTTAGAAACAGTACAGGTTAATGATATACACAGTTTGATGGTTTTGGTACTTTTGAAAACAGAGAGAGATAAGTACAAGGCTTTTAAGGGCAGTGTTAAAAGGAAACTCCACAGTAAAACAACATTTTTCCATGGACAAAACTGAGGCAGGCAATTTAGTATATCTGAGCAAGGTGTATGCTCATCCAAACGCTCATTCTTGCCACCTTTGACCTCTTTATGCTGCAATCCACGCCATCCAGGTGATGTTTTGAAATGACAATGGAAAAGAGTAGGGCAGTTTCAATTTCTAGCTCTCCCGCTTTAAAAGGAAAATTCCATCCTCACTCTTGCACCGTTACATATCATCAATCTGTGATGTTCAATGCATCCCAGGAGTTATTTTGTGATAAAGTGACCTTTTTATTGTACCCATTTTCCCCCTGCATGCCTTGTCTACTTTTACATTTCCCAGCATGCCTTTTGACAAACTGCTGCTGCATTCACATCATGTCAGACAAAGCGGAAAGCTCGGAAACCTGAAAGCGTTCAGCTCGTTGGCTGCTAGCTAATGCTAGCTAGCTCCATAGCAACAACTATTTGCTTTAAGTTGCTCTGTCAACCAAATGAACTGCAGCAGGTATTTCTAGTTAATCATAAAGTGGTCGATTGTGCAGACGCGTAGATTGTTGAAAATGTTTGTCCTATTAAACTACATTGTAGCTGCGCTGGAAATATCTCAATGTGACGTCACATCGTCTATGTTTGACCAATTCACAGGAATTTGAAAAATACACCGCCAAACAACAAAATGGACCCAGACATAAAAGGTACATTGTTAATAACTGTTTTTAAACAGTGTTAAAGTGTTTTAGGGTGGATTTTTTTCTTTAAGATGCATGTACTGACATGCAGTCTCATGGGGGCTCTGAATGAACAGGTTGAATGAAGTCAGTGAATGGGAGGATTTGTCAGTGGAATGTCCCTTTAAGGCATTTGCACTCCCCAAGATGAAGTGGTTATGACTAGAAATCTGATCACAGCAGCTGAAAAAGAGGCTTATAAAAGTAACTTTCTTTTTTAAAGTAGTGAGGGTTAGAGTGTAGAATAGATCAAACACTGGGTACAACTGATGTATGCAGTTAAAAAAAGAACAAAGACAAATATTAAGGACAACAGAAGAAAAAGTAACATGTCCTTTGTTCAATCAAATTAGCTGCAGAATTAGGTTAATCACCAACAATCTGTATGCAGAAGCGTCCGTTGCACCCTTGCTAATAAAAAAACTCCAACAACCTCGCAAACAAAGTACAACATCTTAATGCATAATTCATCCCAATTAAACATACCGGCTAATTCCTTCAAACGAGGCTTCACGGCAGATGCTCCCACTATCCGTATTCTGTCCTCGCTGGGTGAAAAAAAAAACACAAAAACAAGTGAGGTGATGTCAGTACAGTACGTTTAATAAGTTGCTTTCTAGGTGGATAATCTATTGCAAAATAAAAGAGAGAGAACTGGATTTGTTTACCCTTTCACTCCCTGCTATAGGCTACTGTTGACAATCTAGGAATTTAAGTTTATTCTCACATCGCACTCATTCTAAATCAATCTGGATTAGTGTTTGACCACTAACCTTTTGAAGATTGATACCATTACCTATTGAAACTGCCAATAGCCAACATTGTTTTTGCCAATATTCAATAGCTTTAAATTTGACCATCATACCCAAAAAAAGGATTCAGCCTCTGAAACAGCATTTAGACCACTGTGTGACACTAAAATTCACCATTAAAACTGCTAAAACGTGGGTTGGCAGCTCCTTAAGGCAAGGTGAGGCAGGGAGAGGCAAGTTTCATTGCAGGTTTTACACACTGCCACAGCTTCAGCTGGCTGTGTAAAGTATTCTCACACCACACGAGAATAATCTCTGGTCAGCCATCGGCTATGAAAAAATAAGAAGAATGTATTTCTCTAGCTAGTCGGGGAGGAACCTCCATCATATTGACATATCGGTCTAAACTACCCTAAGAGCATTAGGCGAATGCTTCAAAGATATATGTAACATAAATGTGCAGAAGCAGGGAGCATACCAATGTTAAGAGAACTGCTGGTTTCAGGTCGGACAGGACATCAGCAATCTGTAGGGGTGCAGAAAGTATTTAGAAGAATGAAACTCTGTACAGCAAGGGAGACAAACGCCTGTTTTCTTCTGCTACTGGGCTGCAGAAAGGCAGGTCAGTCTCACAGGCACTGTCCCCTGGTACTCAGTAGCACATTAAACAACCAAGCTCAAGCTCCTTTATTACACCTCGGCTAACGGTTAAATGTCAGGCAACACATCAACACATTGCTGACTCAATGTTGGCAGACCCTGTGGTGATATCTGAGTATTGTTGTTATAATTATTATCCCTAAAACTCATTCATCATTCATCACATCACCTCTGTCAAGTTTTAAATTAAGCTATGGAAAAATCAAAAGGCCCACATGAATGTGAGATCAATCAAATAACACAGTTATCATTCCTTGATACCTAAAATGAAATTTACCCCAAGTTGATTCTCCAACATTGAAGTGATCGCTATGATAGAAGTGATTAGATACTGAAGTGACTGCTTATTTGAGCTTGACATTTTAAATGGCTGAAATGCAGTTGAGGAAACAGCTATTATACTTCAGTTTAGTCATGGCAAACAATGATTAAGCCGTCATAATACCTGTAAAAAAAAAAAGGTAGCCTCAACCACTTAATCAATCATCAGATTTGACATTTTAAAGTGTCAAAGGACTTTTAAATGTATTTGATGCCTGCATGTATGTAATGGTTCTGAACACTGGAGTAAAACAGACCTTTATTTCAAGTTAGGTTAGCGTTAAAAATGTTCCATTTGGAAAGCAATGAAGATTTTTTCAAAGTAGTACTAAATAACACAAGGGCTGTGATAACTAAAGGTAACACCATTAATTAGCCAGCTTATTTGAAGCTGCACTAGGCAGTTTTAGTAAGAAAAATGAGAATAATCATTTGTACAACCTCTTTAAAATATCATCACATGTCCAAAAATAATAATTTTAAGCAAAATGAGCCAACAGTAAACCATTTAGATGAACACTACAGCAGCCAACCACTTACCAAGCATGAAAAACACTGCATACATGTTTAAAGTCACCATGAATTGCTGTCTTTAAGAATTCGATGGTGAATTGTTTGCATGTGGAGCAGGGCAGTGCTGTATATGTGCTCAGCAAAACCCTTCTCTGGATGAATGAACGTTTAAAAAAATAGAAAAGTGATTTGACTGTAGTCAAATACTTGCTGCAACTTGGCTGTTGACTGAACTTGTTCATCTGTGATACATTTGGAAACGCAGCACCTCAGGATGAGACCGCAGGATGAGTCATCACAAGGTCACATGTTTACAGGAAGTCAGTGATTTTTTGGCCTGTATCAGCTGTTTTGTGTATATTATTGGTTGCTTAATAATTCAAAAATACATTTCAGAACTTGTCAGCATATCACCTGTTTTTCCACCTCTCAATATGGATAGTTACAGTATGAACAGAAATTACATTTTTAGACTAGGTGTTAAAATTAAAGTAAGAGCTAACTTAAAGAGCAGAGCTAACTTCAGGTCCCTAAAGGAAAGCAATTTGGTGGTTGATCACTCATGAACTCCCTCAGAGGTGTGTACACTAATGAAATGTAAATGTTCTACCAAAGTAAAATATCACTTAAACACACCGTCTCCATGGATTATTTTTATAACATCGCTCTGAAACATCATCCTACATAAATGTTTTGGACTGCCCTGGTGCTTTCACGTCACACTCACATACTCACCAATACATAACCCACACATTCATGAATGTGTGGGTTATGTGGGTTATATATACACACACACACACACACACACACACACACACACACACACACACACACACACCTCTGTTTGGTTCAAAGTGCTTTACATTTACTTGCAGATATGAAGTTAATGATGCAGAGGCAACTCCTGAAGTAATTATGGATGTGACGACAACTTCTAGAAACTCCATGTGCCAACTTAGTATTGCTCATACTGTCTGGCACCACTGGTTTCATTTCTTTTGCCCAGGGGTTCAAATAAAAGAATGATGACGTTCACCTTTAAAACAATCTACGGAGGCACTAATGTTCTTCCCTGTATTCATGGCTCAGTGACTTAACATCAAAGCTCAGCTGCTGCACAGGGAAAAGGTCACACAACACATGAGGACGTGAACACTTGCACCAACACATGCAGACTTACATCACAGGTGTAGTGCACCTCATCAACAGCATATTTGTCCTTGAAGTGCTCCTTAGGATAGATACTAGAACAGACACAAACACTTGTTTGGAACAGCAGTGCTCGTAGCACACCAAAATGAAGTTGTCATATCGGATGCATTATATGATTTCATTCCTAAAAACATTAAAAGGCTGGTTATAGACATATTAGGGTTTTAGGTGACCGTAGAAAAACAAACATTTAGGACAAACATCAGAGGAAAGGAAAGCAAAACTAAGGCTACATCCACACTCATACGTTTTAAAACTCTGTTTTAAATTGAAAACGATCTCTGTCCACCCAAGCGTTTTAGCACCATTTCAGAAATTATCTCCGTCCATACTAACATGCCTGAAAACGCATATCACGTGACCATTCACCTACACTGGGCATGCGCGTGCCGGTGTAAACAGGAAGCAGATTGTCTGCTCTGCTGTTGCTTAGTTGCAGAAAATACGAGTAGGGTCCAGCTGCAGCCCCGGAGACAAGCCCCTGGCGTGAAACACCTGTGGCATAACACCTGTGGCAACACCTGTGGCACCTGGTGCCTCCATGTGTTCAACCTTTACATGTCTAAGAACTTCAGTAAGGAGGCTACTGAAAGGCTTACCATTTAACAAATTTCAAAAAAAAAAATTGTGCTTTTATTGCCTAATAAACACGTCAATTTAATTTCAGAAAGACTGGACAAATTGGTGAGAAATTACAATGTATGTGTTTATACTAAGACATTTTCATGCATTAGTGAAGGTATAGTCTGCTATATTTTTCAGTAGCCACTGAAAGAAAGACCACCAAAGAAAGAGGTGGGTATACTCCATGTACCTTTATACCTTCCACTATACTACTGGTACTCATGCATTTTTTTGGTTTGATGTAAAATAGTAGAATGATGAACATGATTTGAAGGACACCTTATTGCAGATAATGCTTCCTTTTAAAAACTTTTCTGTTGATAAAATCCTTACTAAATTGACAGGTTTTCATAAGCAGGCCCTTTTGGCTTGGTTACTAGTTTACTACACCCCACAGTTATTTTTGAATATGGAATAACAAAGATATCCTTTACAAAAATTAAAACTATTTTCTATCAGTCTCTTTTTTGGAATTGTCTTTTTATATAGAATAACAAAGATATTCTTTACAAAAATGAAAACTATTTTCTTTCAGTCTTGGTTTGGAATTGTCTTTTTATATAGAATAACAAAGATATCCTTTACAAAAATTAAAACTATTTTCTATCAGTCTTGGTTTGGAATTATTATGGAATTCTAACAGTTACTTATGGAGCAAGCTTTATTATTATACACAGAGAGGAATATTCTATAAAGGCCAGGATGGTTGTCTTAGGTAAACCTGGAAGACTGTAGGAACACCATTTTGTTGGGGATGTCAATGTACTTAAACAGATCTATAAGAAATGTGAATAAGTTTAATTATGTTCCATTGTCAACAATGCTCTGGTATCTTTGAGGGTATTCAGTCGAAGGGAGCTTGGACAATTACTACTACATATTTCATTAATAGTAAAGCAAAGTATCATTTAAGATGCTAAAAAGGATTTACCCCATATAGCATGTATTATCTATGCATTAGAAAGATTAAATGGAAATAGGCTGTAGAAAATTCATGTGAATTTTGTGGATTTGCAAAAGAAACCATCATCTATCTCTTTTTCCACTGTATACAGTGTATGCTCTTAATATATTTTAGACACATCTAGGCCTATCTAATTTTCTGAGAAAAAGAAATTGGGACGTTAGCAAGAATGTAACTGTTTGAGGAAACAAAATATTTCCAAGAAGGTAATGTTAATGAGTTTGACCATACAACTATTCATGGATCATTCTACCATGGGCCCTTTCCCATTTTCGTAAGATTTTTAAAATCTTTTTTGTGCTATCTACACTCAAAATGATTAGAGGACATTTTTACCTATGCAGACACCCCTACCTTTACACCTCAACACCAGCTCATTTTTAAGTAAAAATTATAACTATAGAGGGAAATCATTCAAAATTTTAGATTGAGTGTAGCACTTGACTGGTTTTACACATAACATTAGGTAAAATCATTATTTCATCATTAGTAGGTGGAGGCAGTGTGATTTGACACGTACCACCTACCTAAACATTGTTGCAGACCAAGTACACCCCTTCATGGCAACAGTGTTCCCTGATGGCAGTGGCCTCTTTCAGCAGGATAATGCACCCTGCCACGCTGCAAAAATTGTTCAGGAATGGTTTGAGGAACATGACAAAGAGTTCAAGGTGTTGACTTGGCCTCCAAATTTCCCAGATCTCAGTCTGATCGAGCAGCTGTGGGATGTGCTGCAAAAACAAATCCACAGGACACCTTCAGAGCTGTTTTGGCGGCATGAGGGGGGCCTACACAATATTAGACAGGTAGTTTTAATGTTATGGCTGATCGGTGTATATACTCAGAGAATAGCTAACTAAATTTTATTCTAAAAAGAGTCAAGTTGTTTGAAGAAAAAACGTTAAACCGGAAGTGACCTTTCCGCTACCTGAAGATTTGCCACGGCTATACAGCCAAACTGCCTCAAGATGTCGTTGTTATATAAATGCATAACCAGTATGAGAGAGAGTTACAGCTAGTGTCGTAGCTCAGGGGTTTCCAAACATTTTCTTGTCAAGGACCCCAACCAAGTCCCATCTGATAAAGGTTTTGTCCCAGGACCCCCATCTGAGATTTCTGCTGTCTCTACTTTATATGAGGAGATAAAGGTGCTAATGTTGCCTAATGTTAGCTAATGTTGATTGAATTGGCTAAATGATTCTAGATTAATATTTCGAGCCAAGGCTAATCTACCAGATATTGCTTAGTGTAACAGCAGCCTTGACTATTACTGTTACAAAAGTGTGGGAAAAAGGAGCAGCCCGCCTCTCAGGATAA
>OOFE01032499.1:13442-25195 GCA_900323365.1 Monocentris japonica | reverse complement strand
GGAACCACAACCTGGCACCTTTTTGCTTCTGAGTCTGTCTGCCATATCTGTCTTGCACACAAGAAGCCACATTTTCTTAATGCCAAAGTAAAGAAAGCATTCAAGACCTACTTGAATTATGCAGTTCAAATACAATCTCTGCTGGCTATAGTCCTTGCCCAGACTCAAAATCCAGTGATTTAATGTGGCCTCGCTTACTGGCAGGTGCATGACTCTTAAAAATGTCTCAAGACCTTTTGTCAATTCTTAGGCTCCACTCTTTAAATCGGCATACAGATAATCCACCAAACAGCACTTAGTTGGCCTGTTATTCCCATCGTCTTTCACCAAAACACACCGTGGTGGGCGGTAGAGTGCAGTGTGAACCATTTCTAAAAGTTGAAATCTCATTGAAATAAATTTTGCTGGCTGGGTTAAATTCAGGCCGAATTGAATAATGGCTTGTAGCGATTCAGAAAAGGTCTATATTGTATATGTAGAAAATACCTTTGCCGATACGCAAAACAGACCACATTAAACTGGCAGAGTTCTGAATTGACTCTGGTGACACGTTCTCCTTATTGAAGAGAGAACGGTACGTATCAGAGCTAGGGAATGCCTGAAGTAGTTTGGAGATTAATGTTCTCCCTGCATGAAGCAAAGATGTAGTATAAGTCAAGAACAACTCTGCAGTAACACCCATACACATTGATAAAGCCAGTGTCCTCCTGTATTCTCCGCACTGGCATAGCTCAGTGGTTACTTCGCTCCTCAAATCTTTCAGATTTCGCGGTTCTCTATCCCTCCCAGGGATCAAACCTCGGGCGCTGTCCAGTGTTTTCCCTCATCGTCTGATCCAAACTGCATCAACATAGCCAACAACCTTGTCTGTTTTAACCTGACGTGCAATAATTTTTAAGAGCATCTGAACTTGTGCAAACTAGTTTTGTGAATGAAAAATGCACCATGAAACGGCAACAACTCTGCCGTAACTCCCATGCACATTGATAAAGCCTTTTTCCGCTTATGTTTTCCGCATTGGTATAGCTCAGTGGTTACTTCGCTCCACAAATCTTTCAGATTACGAGGTCTCTATCCCCTACCAGGGATCAAACCACGGGCGCTGTCCAGTGTTTTTTTTTAGTATTTCTCTCCCTTTGTTTTGAGATCTGCCCACTTCCATACTATCGTCTACGTTAAATGAACATTACAATTAATAGTTGGATCAACATTCAAAGGCGCCTTAACTCGTTCAGCGTGTTAGACCCGTGGACCCCGAAATGGCACCACACGGAACCCCATGCTGTGTTAGGCTTTTTATATTTGCCACAGAATTTATCTATCGCCCACATCTATGTTTTGCACACAGAATGAAGTGGAATTTGCCACAGTAGACCGTCAGCTGTTCGCAGACAACTAGCCTAAACAACGAACCCTCTCGCTCGGGCGAGCCTATTTGTTTGCGTTGTCATTTTACCTGCGTCAAGCTAGCCAGAATCACAAAAGGAACCTCCGCTTCCAAACTTCAAAATAAAACCCACTCTTTACAAACTTCCGTTTTTGGGTAATACAGACGGCATAAGTTACATTACATTACAGTCATTTAGCAGACGCTTTTATCCAAAGCGACCTACAAGTTACAGTTTACACTACGTAGGGATCGAATCCACCTGTTCATTAAAATAATAAACAACGCATTTAGGGAGGAAGCTATAATAAACAATGCTGTTGTTTTTTTGTTGTTGCAAAAAGTATTTTTCACAGTGTGGATTTGTTTTGCCATATAGCAATATCCCATATACAGGGTTACCATAAACATGCAAAGAGATTCTCAAACATCAAACAAGACAATTTGGAAGCGTGTTTACTGTGTTATAAACCTTTATTTTAAACAATTTCAGTTGTACAAATGTGCCTAAAGGCTATAGAATGGGAGCCCCTGGTCCAAGCTTTATAGGCACTAGGAACTGGGACTCCCATTTAACAGCCATATACTGTATGTACAGGACCGTTATAAAGTATTTCTCAAACACCAAGGTTATACTAGACAAGTTGGATGAGAGTCTACCATCTTATAAGAGGCTATCCTAACCCATTTCTGAGACACTTTTTCCTAAAACCTTGTAATTTTAAAATAATATTGTACTAGTGGCAGGCGCAGACCGTGGGTCGGATTTGATTCTTATATCGCCGAGGTGAACCTTAAATTTGGGAATGATGAACTGATTCGGGACCCGCATACTTGATTTTCTTTTGCGCATGCGGATAGCGGACAGCAAGCCAGGTCTGTTGACAAATATCGGGGGAGGGACCACTGCGCCGTGAGTAGATCTTTGTTCAGACTGTGTTTTTTTCGCCCCAATAGAGAGCTGTGTGCGGAATTCAATCCTTTAAATATCGTTTTATACAACATATCTATCAGCTGCAGCATATATCCCGCCCACAAAGCTAAGATAAAGAAAAGTGCTTTGTTGAACATCTGTAGAAACCGCTGGGGCCGTGTAGCATTGTATGGGATACTGTAGCAGTAAGCTAGGACCAAGTGTCAAGATAGCCGCAATAAAACATCTGACTTCCTGCCCGTATTTTCAAAATAAAACCTCGGTTGACGAACGTGTTGCGATGTATGTAGCGTAATTAGGGGTCAAAGTGTAAATAATGAATCTAAAATTAACTAATTGTTTGTATTGCAAAATATTCTTTGCACAGCTTCTATTCGTAGCCATACGATTTTTGTTGTGTTGTGTGCGCCAACTTCATGTTTTTATTTTGAAGGCAAAATAGCTTATTTCCGGTATTATTCTAACTAACACTGTTTGACCTGACCCAGCTCATACCCAGCCTGTGTAACAGTGTAACAACCAACATCTAACAACATAGTAGGATTCATCCTTCTCCACCGCTGTCGTTAAAAACATTACGATAATCAATCCTGTTGTCTCGCGAGCGACCATTTCTTCCTCGGTCTCTTCCGGCTCTTTTCAAACTTATGAACTTCTTTCACAGTCTGGCTGTGGGAGTGAGTGAAGGCGGTCTCCTCATCCAAGACTGTCAGCAGAAATGAAGAGGTTAGTCGGACATTAACATGCGCCATTGTAACTAATGACAGAAATACATAGATAGAGCAGCCTATTGACTCAGTGACAGTTTTATCAAACATAACCTGAACCCCTGTTGTATTTCTCTGTCTACAGTCAACAGAAGAGCCCTGAACCAGATGGGAGTGTTCCCGTCAACGAGGAAGGTAAAAAAAAAAAAAAAAAAAAGACAGAAAGGAAATATTATGATCATATATTTACACGTTCTCATGGCATAAACACTCCTAGGTGTATTGGCTTATGCCTTCATCACCCTGGTGAATGTCTTGAATGTCTCAGTCCTCTCCAATTAAAGTGTTTTTAAAGGTATACACTTTGTTTCGGAAATTGTCTCATTGGTCAACTTACTTTTTCCATGTTAAGATAGGAGCATCACCAAGCTCTGTCCTGTGCACATGCTAACGTGTTAGCATACAGTATGTTCAGTCCCTGCAGGCAACTAGCATTATCTAACGTGAGAAGATCTTTTTAGACCTTTTAGTAATCCAGAGTTGGTGTTGTTTTTTTCCTGTTTTTTTTTCTGTCAATCCTCTCCTCACATAAAGGCTGAGTTGACCAACGGGCCAGTTACTTAAAAAGTCGGTGTTGTCCTTTAACTTTCAAGACCAGATGAGTGCCTGGACTTGGATTTTTTTCATGCCATAACAATTCAACAACAAACAATTAAAAAAAGTCTCATATGTCTGGGTTCGTACTCCCTCAGGGTCAGTAGCCACTGCAGAGGACCCAGCAGCTATTGCCACCATTCAGTCTGCGACCACCTTCACTGATCAACCCATCAAATATCTCTTCAAGACAGAAGGAGCAGGCGGACAGGTAGGAAGAAGTCAATCGAACGTCTTTCTTCGACTCCCCGTGTGTCCGCTTTCTTTGCGAAGGCAAAGACGAGGTATAGGGTAGGGTTCAAGTTAGTAGTTGTGAGCTGGTCTTGGTAGAAAAATCAGCCGAGAAAATAATCAATTGAGAAATCGTGAAATGCAGGCCTCAGAGAAATCAATCTGAATCTGGTGATGTATGCTCACGGACTGTTACTTCTTAAAAATAGATTAGACTGAAAATCACAGACTTAAACACCTCCTGAACACAAGACTACATGATCCCTTTGTACCTGATGTGAAACCTTAGGGTGCTGAAAGTACCTTCCCTAGTGCCTTCCCTAGAGAAACAACATGGTGTAGTTGATACTAGGCGTGAACCGGCCAGGGAAAGGGGACGTAGTCATTTCCACGAGCTCCAGTAAACCGTGTGTTCATCTCACTAAAATGTGAGTACGTTCAAATGAAAGACAAGATGTTTTTTACAGTAATCCCCTAAGAACGTGCATGTCACAACATGCTGGTCTGATCCTACGCTATGTTTCCATCCAACTGTCAAGTGAATGTGATGCAAATCTTTGAAATGTTGCAAAAAAACGAAACCGGCTTCCTGAACGTCAGAAGAAACACATCCATGAGAAATATGGCTAGCATTTATTAATGTCGTGCAAGTTCTTTTTAATTGTCGACTACTTCTGGCCATATTTCATGCTGCCTGACGACGAAAACAAAGAAATGCATTTGGCAATATTCAGATGTACCAACTAATGTTCGTGCAATCACGATGGAGTCAATATTAGAAACAAAGCTATGGCATTTGATGGACAGATGTTTTATTTCAGAACATCCAAAGCCACTTTTGAACGGTTGTTCAACGGCTTTGAACCATTCATCAGGCTGATCGTGCCAAGCAAATACGTTTCCATCACTATGTATTGCATTATTTCCTTAACGACAAAAAAGCCAAACTTCAAGTGAGCATAAAATTTTTTTTTTTTTAAAGATTATTTTTTGGCATTTTTTTTGCCTTTATTTGGTGGTCAGTGGAGGGAGATGGGAGGGATCGGGGATGATGCGCGACATGGGTCCTGGGCTGGATTTGAGTCCAGGATGTTATGGTTGTGTGGTATGTGCCCTAGTCCACTGAGCCACCAGGACGCCCCATGTTTTTGTAATGTTGAGGAAATTTGATCAAATTTTCCAATCAGCTTTACAAATTCAATACATTGTAATAATAAAAAAAAAAAAAATACATGAAAGGAAACCCAGATACATTGCTCCAAGAATTGCAGAAGGAGTCAGTTAGATTTTGGCCTAGGATTTTTCTTCTTGCAAATGTGGGCGACCCAGTCAGATTAGTTCCACGGCCCGCTTGAAGCTAGATTTTTAAAAGTGGTATGTGTTATATCACAGCTACTTAATGGCAACGAGATATCCTCTTCATGTGGTGCCGCCTCAGTGTGATGTGTTGTGTCCCAGGTGACCTACAGAGTGATCCAGGTGTCAGATGGTCAGTTGGAGGGTCAGACGGATGGAGCGGCGGTCAGCCTGGTCACCGGATTCCCCGCAACTACACAGACTGTCACGCAGGTGAAGAGACGACCGGGCAACGAGCAGAGATTTAAAGGGGCATGAAGTAACCAGTGGGAATTGCTGCTCCCCCTCCCACCCCCCTTGAGCTACAGTAGCCTGTGTTTGGGAGGGTCTTGAAAAGAGTACTGGCTGGAAAGTGAGTCCAGACAAATTTAAAGATCTCGAATGTTGGTTTTAGGCTGTGTTCTCTCAGTCGGAGGGGTTGGAGGGAGATGGCAGCACCGAGACCCAGTACACCTATTACCCAGCCACCATCGCCGACGCCACAACCGGCACCATGGTCACCACAGTCCAGGCCTCTGATACGCTGCTGGGCCAGACCACTCCCACAGGTGATGTAAAGGGCAGGCTGAGAATTAGAATAGTTACTGCACTGCACCCTCCGACGGGCTTCCTTGAGCCGGAGGTTATTAACCGCTGGGCCTCTAGGGGTCAGCAGAGCCACTGGTCTGGAGCCAGTGACCCTGAGGTGTTTAAAAATGGCTCCTGTTATACATCCTCAATTGCCACTAAAAGAAAATGTTGACAAGTCAATGGTATGGCGTCCTTTAAATAGGTTAAAATGGGTGTTATTGTTCTTTTGTTTGATCCATGGGGAGCTTGAAGAGAGGCGATGCCAGTGTTTTCAGATGTCAGCATCAAAGTTTGACAACCTCCATCACTGTGTTGTCTCTGATCAGCCATGACCAAGCACCAACTGGTAGATGCCTCTCAGTGGCAGGCTGTCTCATTGAGGTGCCTGGAGACCGCATCAGTCAACAGGCATTGACAGATAGATGCTGGGCACTGTGTCGGTTGTTGGTATGTATTTACAACTGTCTGCTCTTGAAGAGGATGAGGAGCCCATTGTGAAACAGGATGTAGCTGAAGTTAACGCTACTCACTGGGAAACTGAAAGAGGCTGCCGACTTCCCTCCAGGCGCTGCTAAATTTCTCTCTGTCTGACATTGATGTAATGTGTGGTGTGGCTTAAAGTTGAGACTTTAGGGCGTCATGGCCTAAAGGATCATTTCCTGCAGCAGTGAAGCTGACACATTTTGTTGTGGTGTTTTTTTCAGTTTCTGTTACCTCATTCAAATAAAAAATGAACTGGAAACAACTCTGTAAAACCATGAACTAAAAGCAATTTTCAAAAAGTGAGTTTTTGAGGAGGCACAGAAGTCTGTTTTAAAATTTCCAGGAAGTGATATTTTCAAACGATATTTTCAAAAGAGTAAGTTGTGTACATTCACAGTTAAAGATCTAAAGTTAAAGATGCTTTTCCTCCGTTGACGTCCCCCCTTTGCTTTACAGGGCAGCTGTATGTGATGATGTCTCCCCAGGAAGTTCTGACAGGAGGCAACCAGAGGACAATCGCACCTCGAACACAGCCGTACATAGCGTAATCACATTACATTCTGTCAAATACAGTTGAATTCAGAACGCTAGCCCTTTTCTAGCCACTCACGCCAACTGAATACATTCAATCTGTGAATTCAAACGTCTTCCCTGGTTGATCTGTAGAAAGCAAGAGGCTCCTCGGGCTTCCAGAGATGAGAAGAGGCGAGCCCAGCACAACGAAGGTTAGAGCTCAGACCTGATGCGACAAGTTGACGACATTCTGAATTGTACCACAAAATACCTACACAATCATAAATATCAGAGGTATGCACCGGTTAACAAGCAGGTGTTTTGTCCAATAGTTGAGCGCCGACGCAGGGACAAGATCAACAACTGGATTGTGCAGCTGTCCAAGGCCATCCCAGACTGTAATGTGGACTATACCAAGACAGGTCAGGTGAGTAGTAATGCAGAGCAAGTGCAAATCACACCCTGCAAACCCGTCAGGAAGGAAACTTTTTTGTTCCAGTTCTGGGTGGAAACAAAAGGAATGGTTTCCATGATTTCTAGTTTTGTGTCTTTTGACCTTTTATGCTGGCTTGTGTTTGTTCCAGAGTAAAGGAGGGATCTTGTCCAAAGCTTGTGATTACATCAAGGAACTCCGACAGAACAACCTGAAGCTAGGGGATGATATTAGCACTCTTGACCGCCTTAGGATTGACAACCAGCTACTTAGGCAGGAGGTATATCAGCATGTTTCCTAGGCTTGGGCCAGTATGGGTTTTTGTAGAGCGATGCCGATGTTTTTTGGATGAAGCTGCAGATAGATAGTATTAAATACATCTTTAAAGCTGACCATTTTCATGATAAAAAAATGTATTCAGTGTTTCCCTCAGAATTTTTTACTCTAGACCCTCTGAATTTAGACCATGAGACACTAAAACTCTTCTGAAACCCAGGATAATAATAATAATAAAAACATATTCATGCATACTTGCGTGTAATACAGTCAAAATGTTGCATTAAAATCAATTCAGGTTAAGGGCTTTCCATAGACATCATATCATAGGTGACCAACTTCTAATAAAAGGCTGATATCGGCAAACTGATATCAGTCTATAACCCTGATAGGGTTCAAATGGTTAGCCATGTTCACTCCATAAATGATGGAAAATCAGTACTCCTCATAATTACTGCTGTATCCTCTGCATCGCTGTTGCTCAGGTGGAAGACTGGAAGTCCAAGAACCAGATCCTGAGGAACCTGCTGAGACAGCATGGCATTGTGGGCTCATCCAGCACAGACCCCCAGTGAGACGTCTTGATTGCGACGGGTATTTTGACGACAACCACACATGGGCCAAAACAGTACTTGAAATGCTTTGTATACTTTATATGCCATTGAGCGTGCATGAAATAGGGCAAAAACCTCAATATTCTCCTAAATATTTAATACGTCGACTTTGCTAAATGCCGAAATACTTGTTCTGAAGCTCTTTTTAAAGTATTCCAAGACTATTAAGTTCTTTGCCTGGTGAGTATGAAAGTATGAAATCCTGGACCTCGAAGGAGAGGGAAAAGCCTTGAACTTTCTCGTCTCAAATGTCAAAAATCTGTTTTGTGAAGCCCTCATTGAATGCCTCCCTCAGCAAACTTATGATTGTTCTATCAACATTCAATACGCTCTTAAAATATGAGCAATTTTTCATGTACATGCTTTTTTTTTTCGTAACCTTTTCAATACTGTGCTTTGCTGTATCGAATGCACTCATGTTGAAGTCTCCAAGATATTTTATTCGCACTTGTTTTCATCTTTTATGAATTTAAATTTGACCAGATGGTATAAAACATGTCATCCAGTTCATAGCTCAGCCATTTTTATTTTGTATATTTGTATGTCTTTCCATGAAGCCTAACTGGAGACAAGTACGATTGCATTGCAACAATGTAACTAACGAAACGAAAAGGAGCTGGCAAGCATTGCATTGTAGGTAGCCTATGTATGTCTTTATAAAAATAAAAATAAAATAATATACTGTATATCATAATGTGCTTTGATTTATGTCTTACAGATGATAAAACCAAAGATGCAGACCTATTATTTCTGGTAGATCCAAATTATAATATAATATGAACACTTGCTGTTTGAATTCGGCTGTCATGTCATCACTAAAGGAGTAGAAATTATCTGATGAAAGTTTGGTGTTTGAGAGATTTTTGTAGCCCTTTATACTGTATACAGTATATGGCATCTTGCATAAGCCTCTATGAACACCAGGAGCTAGGGCTTCCATTCTATAGCCTTTAGGAACAATAGTGCCTCTGAAATGGGTTAATTTGATTTATAAGATTGTACATGCCCTTCCACATTTTCTGGTATAAGTTTGATGTTTGAGGTTGCATTTATGGTATATTGTGTACGGCTATTAATGTATGCTGTGAAAAGGACATTTTACAAAAAAACTGCAAGTGCGTTTTCATTTGCTTAATATTCCTCCTTAAATGTCTTCATTTTCACATTTCTACTTTGTATTAAGCCCTTCCCCAAAAAAGTCTTTCAAAAATGTTGGGCAAAACAGGTTTTATTTTGAAGGTATTGGCCGGAAGTCGTATTTCTTATTTTTCTTGGTTAGGTACCAACGTGACACTGGGTATTGGACGTACCTTCATCCCCTCTACTCCGTTTTAGTTATTTAGAGGCACATCTTAATCGGAAGAGACTAGAAGTCACATCAATGATTTGTATACTACTGGTGGCCGGTCACGGTACCGTTTTAGAGACACAAATAAAGGTGAGTTGCTTTAGATGTGGCAGCAGAAATCCGGTTACTTAAACCGGTGCAAAGTTCGCATTGGTGGTTCTGCGGTCATAGTACACTTCGAGGTATGCCAAACTCGATGAAAAAATTGGCAATTTAATTTGGCCTTGTTTATCATAGTAGAACTATGAACTAGAATCCGGCATTATTGCTATATATAAACTGCTCTTATTTTCTCTAAAATTGCAACTTTTATTATTGGTTCACCCCACTCTGTAACGCGGTGTGTTTAGGGTGGAAGAACCCAGGGAATAAGAGGCGAACCAATTGCAAAAGTTGACATTTTATTAAAATGAGTGCTGCTTGTTGCGATAAATGTACGCCGATTTTACCAAAGGAATCTAATGATGCTGAACGCGTCTTAAGTCTTGTTTACGACGTATGTATGTTTGCCGAAAGCCAAGGACAGGTTCAAGTGTGCGTTTTTTGAACGGACTGGCGTGACATTCTCGCAAAAAGAGAACGGGACGTATCGTAGCTAAGAACGCTTCAGAATCGTAGGTATGACTGGAATGTTGATAATACCCACAATACAGTAGCTGTATTGCAGCACGCTGCTAAACCTTCAACTATTGCATGTAGCCTGCTTTAATACAGGACGTGTTTAAACAGTGGTCAAAGATGACCTGTGTACAGCAAAAAGCTTTTTAGGCCAAAATCTGAAGTTATGTTCGAGAACAGCATGTTTGGTGTCGTTGCATACGGGCATTTCTTTTTGCATATAATGATGTATAGTAAGGTGTATTTGAGTGCAGTGCCAGCTGTTTTTTTCCTCCCATGTGTCTTCACCCATCCCAGAACGATGACACCGGCTTGTATGGCCACCTGGCTGGGATACCAAAGGCCTTGCTTCCTGGTATAGGAGGAAAGAAGATCCTGGACTTCTGGTGGGAAACGGTCAACATGTGCGTTGCAGATGAACACATCTCATCTCTGAGGACCTGCTGTGTCCCCAAAGTTGATCAAAGTCTGCAGGTGACATGCCGGTTGAACCATCTAACTACGTTTCTGATTTCTCTGCAGGCGCCAGCTGTTCACAGAAGTTTATCTGGTCACTAATGCAGACAAGTGAGTAGAGAAAGAGTATAGCCTTCTGTTACCTTCGGTTCTGACCACTAGACCACTAGTTCTGACACTTTTGCGTCCTTAGATTATATTAAATGATTCTATTCTATTCTTATTCTATTATTTTACTTAGGTTTAAGCACTATGAGCGCTGGGCAACAGCCAATGACTTCCCGGTGGAAAATGTGGTAAATGATGGCAGCACCACCTTGGAGGACCGCCTGGGGGCCGTGGCTGATCTGGAGCTGGTCATACGTAGCTGCAAGCTGCAGGACGACATCATGGTGGTACGATGATCTCACTTTGTCTCTGAGGGTGTCGACATCGCACTACTGCTCAACAAAACGTAATTCACTGCACTGCAACATTTAGCTGGCTGTGAGTATTTCATTGGAACTGGATGAGATGAAGGTTTTGTTTCTATAAGCAGATTGCAGGGGACATGCTTTGTGCAGACCACAACTTCGACATCGGTCAAGTTATCCGCTTCTTCAGGTCCAAGGTAAGATCTTTATGTAATTGGGTTTATTTGATGTAACTGCAAGGTGTATGTTGAAGGAATACACCAGGTTTTTGTAAGGTTGGCCTGTTGCTCAACGTAGCCGTTAAGTGATGAGAGCGGAGACACCAAAATTATCCACGTGTCCCCGGTAGATCGTTGGCTCCGGTGCTCCACGCTAACACTTTAGCTTACACTATGTTGAGTGATAGTAGGCTCCATGCTAACACTTTAGCATACACTATGTTGAGCGATAGTAAGCTCCATGATAACACTTTAGCATATACTATGTTGCGCGAGCGTAGGCTCTATGCTAACACTTTAGCATACTCTATGTTGACCGATAGTAGGCTCCATGATAACACTTTAGCATACACTATGTTGAGTGATAGTAGGCTCCACGCTAACCCTTTAGCATAGACTATGTTGAGCGAGCGTAGGCTCTATGCTAACACTTTAGCATACTCTATGTTGACCGATAGTAGGCTCCATGATAACACTTAAGAATAAACTATGTTGAGCCATAGTAGGCTCTATGCTAACTCTTTAGCATACACTATGTTGAG
>OOFE01032490.1:45148-59743 GCA_900323365.1 Monocentris japonica | reverse complement strand
TGTCAGAAGAGTCAACCTACCTTTGATATGATGGAGGTTCCTCCCTGATCACTACATAAAACCTGGCGAACCAGTTTAAACCAGTTTTTCATCAATTGTTCAATAATGTTTTTTGTGTCACAATTGAAAACGACATGCTTTGAATGGGGCTCTGCGAGTGGAAGGATGTATATGTACCTCTACAGTGCGTTTCTTCCTGTTTAGCCCTGCCTGTGTGCGCTATACTCCATTTGATCCTTACACCCCGCTGTTTCTCCCATGCTTCTATGTATTGTAACCCCCTCCCTCCGCCCTCGTGCCTCAGGTTCCTGCGTCTGTGGATCGCCGTGCTGGTGATCTACCCCACCAACCAGGCCGTGATCGCGCTGACGTTCTCCAACTACGTCCTGCAGCCACTCTTTCCCACCTGCCTGCCGCCGGAGAACGGCCTGCGCCTGCTGGCTGCCGTCTGCCTTTGTGAGTGACCCAATCTGGCATGCTGAGAAGACACACACACACACACCTTTACACATGTACACAGGTCAGAGGAGAGAGGTAACTAGCAAAATACCTTTACTACCAGCTAACTTCCTGGTAAGAACATGGATCATTAGTTAGTGTATGGTAGAACTGAATTGGAGTATGGCTTGAATTTGATTGGACGACTCTATTGGATTTACTATTTGAGATGTGTATGACATTTGAGATGAATGAACTTAAAGATAAAAATGACCAATTGGGAATTCAGCCCCACCTTTCCTCACCCATCAGAGAATTGTAACTCTCACAGAGCATCTCTCTCCATGTTATTTGTATTTTGTCAAATCAGCAGCGTGCATTCCAACCCTATTTCACCACAGGGAAACTGGTCTCCCTCTTTTGTCTTTGATGTGTGCCAACCCGACGTGCTTTGACAACGCTCTCAACTCTGTGAGCTTGTGTACGTTCGTGAGAAAAAGTGAGAGGCAGACGGGCGAGATAGAGAGAGAGAGAGAGAGAGAGAGAGAGAGAGAGACTAAGGCAAAGATACAACTGAGTCAACAGATCTGATACATTCAGGAAAAGTTGTAAAAGAAGAATGCTGTCCCAAGTCCTTTATCAAGTCCAATATTCTCAGTCCGGTTTATGAGGAAGTACAGAAGGAAAAATTTGGGAATGAAATAAACCATGTCAGCAAAATATTGGACATCACAATATTAGAACACCTGCTCCTTCTCTGAAATACGTTGTCTTAGTGAATACAACTGTTGGCTCTGATCCTATGTTGATTTTACAGATTCAATTAGCTTAAGGGGAGGAGGCATGTTAAAGAAATAAAAGAAGAAAGAAGCGCTGTTTGAATGTATATGCTCATGGTAAACAAGCATGTGCTCAAAGCAGGTTCAAGCATTGAAACAATGGGACGCTTGTTTCCCTGACAAAGCGAGCGCCAGTAAATCCAAGGTGTCCTGTTGCAGCGTAAAAACATAAAAATCAGCATCAGATTAATCCGGTTAATTCAACCAGCACAACGGACACGGTTACAAGACAGTTACACAGTTCAGGACTGACACTGTAAGTGCAGGACAACAGGACATATGGCATCAGACTGTACATAATCACACTACACGTATACGTTCAAAGCCAAGTAACTGCTCCAGCGTAGGGCCTTAATCATGGTCACCTGAATCATGGGTCGATTCATCCATTTGGTTTCCCTCTGTTTGCCAGTGTCTCCTCTGTCTCCCCCTGTTCTCCTTCTGTAGCTCTCCTGTCACTTAACCCACAGCCAGAGGTCATCTAAAGGAAGGAAGAGAAGGAAAGAGGTAGCCAAACAGTTAGAAGAGTGTAGCAGTGTGCAGAGGATGTGTGAAGACAAATGGATAAATGTGTTGGCGCTGCCGTGACGCCGGTGGGGTCGAAGCCCTCAACAAACTTCACACACACTGCTTAAATACCGCAGGCAGCCCTCAGACAGTCAGAGAGACAGGCGTGTGTGTGTGTGTGTGTGTGCGTGCGTGCATGGGCTGAACCTCTAATATCAGCCAGGTCTAACCTGTCAAAGAAATGTCCCATTTTAACATTTGCATTGGCCCCAAGATCTGCTGAACTGGCAGGTTGCCAGCTACAGAGCAGGGGCGGTGTCCCTCGTCACTATGCCACCTTGTTGCCTACGACCACCTTTTGTACAGATTGCCTTGGCTTTCTTTTCCCCTAAAACCGTGCTCAGAGGTTTTCCTGAATTCACCACAGTTGGAATGTACCTGTAGCTATCTTGTGTCGTGCTGTTATTGTTCACCCGCAGATGGGAACAGTATGCACTCACAAAGTAGACCTTTGTACTCCAATCCAGAACTTCTTGATTTGTGGATTCTTTGTTTTGAATTAGAGACAAACTGACCTACATATACCAGCCCCCCCTCCAGGAGGCCTCTAAAGCACGTGAAACCACAACAGTATGCTTAGTCCAGACAAAAACTGCAAGTACAGTCATTTTCATTGCCTAACTCAGGTCTGTTTTCAACTATACTGATTTTGCAACAACATCTGATTGGCTAAGTCAGCAAGTGTGATGCAGTTTCTCTCCAATTGGACAGATGTTCTCAGGCAGCTTTCAGAGAAAGACTAGAGGGTTTTTTTCGTTCTGCTGTTGTTTTTGTGGCTGTTTAGGGGAAAAGTGGGTGAGAGGTTAGTTGTTTCCCCCTCAGCACTCTCACGTCTTTGTCATGCTCTGGCAGATTGATTGTGTTTCTCGGTTTCCGTGTTTGCGTATTCCTGTGATTTTGTAACTAAGTCGTAACCCATATTTTCATTACATTACCGACTTACCTATGAACCCAGCCATAGCCAGATTTAGCGACGGTTAAACCAGTCACCATCAGTCACCACTTGCCCCGTCATCGCATGCTGCGGTCCAACGTGTACCGTTTCGAAAACATGCAGGGGATTCTCCCCGGGGCCTGTCTCTTCCTGCAGGTGGTTTAAAGGGGGGTGAAGTGTGTGTGGGTGTGTGTGTGTCATGTTTTCCAGCTCTTGTAGTTAACTCAGCATGTTCCATTACACGCTCGCACACATGCACTCACACATGCACTCACTTTGTATGCTCAGCTTACAGACAGCTGAGCAGCCCTGAGTTCCTGGGTTTTGAAATATGTGTCCCCACGTGTTTACTTGCACAGTCGTGTTCTCCTCAGTCAGTCCGACTGCTGGACATCAACAGAGAAGAGTAGGAGGGAACACATGTTGTCGTGAAAGATCATCTAGTCCATAAAACGCCGAGAGTCAAATCACAGTTTCTTTTGCTGTTGAGAGAGGCATTGGATTAAGAGGTGCACGGTGTATTTACTCAGGGTTGCATGAGGATTAGTCAGTTGAATTTTAGGTTATTGTGCAAGTGTGTGTGTGTGTGTGTGTATACATTGCAGATGTTAAGTCATATGCTGCTCTACTCCTGCGTAGTTTTTCATTTCCTGTTTTGGTGAAGGGGATTTGGACTACTGCAGCAGCGGTTCTGTGGCTCACTCCCCTCACTGAAACTGTTGTTTTGTCGGCTGCAGTCATTTTGTTTGCAAGAAAGCACTGCCCTCATCCTGCTCTACCCCCTTAAGCACCGACCCCCTACCCAAACAACACAACAACGGTAAACAAGCCCGCCCCCATATCCAGCATTTATGTGTCTCTTTGTTTGCATGTGTGTGTGTGTGTGTGTGTGTGTGTGCACGCAAAAGACATCCCCCATCTGTGCACAGATGTACAGAATGTATCTATGTGTGTATATCTCTGTGCATGTCTATTCATGTGCATCTGCCTTTGTTCTCTAGCAGTGGCGGCAGAGCAGTTCAGCTCTGAGCTATTTGATGTGATGGATGTGATCCCACAGAGTCAAACAAGCCTTTATTTAGTGGCACCCCATGGGCCTGAACCCACTGGCCTATTGTACCCAGTGGTACAGATCATATCCATCATCTTCGCCCACATTAGATCAGCCTCGTGCTGAAGTGGGTTGAATAGCATTTCCAAATTCTTTTTTTTATGGCTTGTTTTATCCGATCTAAGTGCCAGATGGGTGGAGTTTGTCGCTAAGGGCATGACAATGTGTGTACTCTAAAGTTTATACAATCACAAGAAAATTTTCTAAACTTAATTAACTCACACTCCTCTGGCAACTTGCATTGACAGTCACTGAATTGTCCTGTTGTGGTAAACACCCCCCATCTGGGACTCCACGGAGCATAAAACAAACGCTAAGAATTCTCTATGGTGCAGATCTAGTTTCATGTAAGGGAGACAGATGTAGAGGCGCTCTTTCTCTTTATATCACACTATTTCAGACTATAATATAATGGGCCATAGGTTTCCATGGGTTCCCTTGTGTGGCTGGATTGTCTGGATACATTTCAGCTCAGCAAATCAACGAACACTGACATGAAATTAACTGAATAACTAAATGTCTGGGCTTGAATTTTACACCTGACTGTGTATGAAAGTTTCAAGTCTGGGTGTGTGGAAATTCTTTGCAAGTTACAGAGGGCGGACAAAGTAATGTAAACACCTATCAATATACAAGTACCAAGTGCCTACAGTATGTCACGAGGAGTAAGAGATACCGAGTGAAGTTCAATGTGATGATGCAGCAATAGAATCAAAGGTCACTGCCTTGTTTTAGCTCTTGTGACACCATCGTACATGTCACGTTCTTGAGCTTCCTTCGCTTACAGATCCAGGATCAGTTATTTCACCTCGACCACCTGTTGGTGCCGTTGATGTGGGTGATGTAAAACTGACTGCGGATTAATGGTAGGGAATGACAGGTTGCATCATGATGCATGACTGTAACTCGTGTTTCACTAAGCTCACCTTGGACCTCCATTGACTCTTACAGGTGTAATGTTCTATTGGTGACCAGTTGTACGGTCTTTACAGCTTTTCTCTTGGGCAATAAAGGTCACTATTTTTCCTACTACAAATAATGCAGTGACAGCTCACTGGCAATGAAGCGATGAACACATGCTCCATGCTCTTACGTGTTTCATGGAATCACAAGTCAGATTTAACGGCATTCTCAAGTTCAATTCAGTTCAGTTCAACTCTACTCAAAAAAAGTAATATAGGACTCATTTTATAAGTAATAATATTACTTTACTCATTACTTACTTAGAGCAGTAATTTGTTACACTTTTCATTATGTTACTTTACGTTACACCCCCGTTCTTGCTTTCAAAATCAGGCGGCCTCGCTTGGGCGCTTCGGTGTGAATCATCACATCAACAACAGCACAGCTAAAAGACAGGGAAACAGCAGTATAGGCTGTTAATCAAAAGAAGCATGGAACCACAGGCTAGGAAAGAGCTAGAGCACGACTCCGACCCGTTAGCAAAAATACTGAAATGCAACCGTTCACAAGTGGCTGATATATTTCGAGATGTTCTTTGTCTTTTTAAAAATGCCTGCGACACATCACTGTGACACTTCAAGTAGAGATCACCAAAGTAAAATTGTAACGATTTATTTTTGGATTAGTAACTCTAATATTACTACTGAAAATGAAATTATAACTCATTACACTTCTCCTGACTGGGAAACAGTGAAATATTACTACTGATAGCAAGCCAATACAGCTGCAGACGTTCTAGGGTTGTACTTCTATTAAATGAGCGCTAACCTTGTGTTTTACTGTGTGTCTGTCTAGTGCTTCTGACGTGGGTGAACTGCTCCAGCGTGAGGTGGGCGACGAGGGTCCAGGACATCTTCACCGCCGGCAAGCTGCTGGCCCTTGCCCTCATCATCATCATGGGCATTGTGCAGATCTGCAAGGGTAGGCCAACACAAGGCATCTGTGGTGGCAGTGGATTTGCGAGTGTGTGTGTGTGTGAGAGAGACAGTGAGAGTGAGGGAGGGAAAGAGAATAGAGGTGTGTGTGTGTGTGTGTGTGTGTGTGTGTGTACATATGTGTGTGCATCCTTCACTGTGTGCATCCCTGCATGCATGTGTCCATAGCGCATTCCACACCATCTGCGTCTGGTGGTCTCACTTTCCATCTGTGAGAAGGGCCAAATGAGAAAAAATAACACACACACACACACACACACACACACACAATGTCACTGGGGACATTTTCAGTCATTCGGTACAGTATAGAGGCTCCCCATGGACGCCACCAGAGCCAGTGAGTTCCTGGCCCGGCTGAGGCTCTCTGGTTAAAACTCACATCACTAATTTGGTTTTCATATCCGCGCGTCTCTGTGGGTTTGCAGTCACAACATGACTGAGAGCCAGTTATTGCAGGGGCCACGCTGGGGGGGTGGAGAGGGCAGCTTGGACAATAATCTATGTATACTTCAAAAGCAAAGGGGGATTTCTGTGTGTGTGTTTGAAGACAATGAAGAGTACAATGGATGACTTGATGGGAGACTGAGGTCATGTGAGAGAGAGCGAGTAGAGCCACTTTCACGCCCCTGGAAGCATGCTTCGTCAAGGAACTAAACTTTAATGGAGAAGGGGAGAGGAAGTGGAGATAGACAGGGCTCCCACTGGCCATGGAAGTTCTGGAATATCATGGAATATCAAGAGCTGTATTCCAGTTGGACAAAGCCATTGTGTTTTTAGCTGTTTTTCTCCACAACAAGCCTAACTGTAGTGGAAACCAGACTGTTCGCCCCTGTATTAAAAACAACATTAACAAGCCAGGAAGGAATTAAAGGTTTAGGTTATGGAAGCGCTCCAACTTAGTTGTGGAAAGTCATGGAAAACTCATGGAATTTTACAGCAGGGCCACAAATAAAATAGAGAATCGCAATGGAAGAAAGAAGATGAAACATTAAAAATTAATGTTAATAATAGCATGATATTCTTATAGAGGGAACTAGGAGGGGTTTGCTGCTGCTCTGTGCCAATAGTGCTTACTCTGACTGTCTGTGTGATTGGCGTTTGCCCTTTAAGCAGCTTTAACCATGCTCTCCTCCCTCCCTGCTTGTCTCTCTTTCTCTCTCCCTCTATCATCCATAAACACACACCTGTTCATTCATATGCCATGCTTGTACACTTCCAGTCACCGTTACTCCTGCAATACAACAGAGAATGCATTCAGGAAATCAGATGTAAAACATCATCCAGTAAAGCGTTTGTCAAAAGCTGCAAATGTTACATTTTTTTGCTTTATCTTTCTTTCCATCCGTAGGAGACTACTACTGGTTGGAGCCAGCCAATGCCTTCGAGCCCTTCCAGGAGTATGATGTGGGTTTGATAGCCCTCGCCTTCCTACAAGGATCCTTTGCCTATGGAGGATGGAACTTCCTCAACTATGTCACGGAAGAGCTGGTGGACCCTTATGTGTAAGACGCTCAAATATCTGCTTCATATTGCATATTGTGTTTCCCTCAGAAACATTTTCTTATCTTCTTGCTGGAAAAGAATTTGAAACAGGATTTAGATGATATTAAAACTTTCCACTGAAGCCCACACTACTGAATGCCATAGGAAAATAGTTCTTTGCAAAGCAGGTAGTAGCTATTTGATTTGATTAGCAGTGCCATACCAACTAAGCCCCCCACTTTAATCCCTGATCCAGCTCATTTTGTTAAACCATTCTGATTTTAATTTAACTTAGCATGGAGGAAATTCTCAATCCTCAACTAGCATTCCTGTGTCAGGGGTAGCTTACAAGCGGACCCAAGTGCACAACACAGAGGCAGAGGCTGATGGCAGTTAAACAGATTTATTGAGAGGGGGGTTCACCGGAGATGGGAGGAATGGGGAAGGCTGGAGATGACAGGAGGAATGGAGATGGCAAGGCGGCGTGATAGACGGGGGAAGCGAGGATGGGTGAGTAGCAGGCAGGTTCGCTGGCAGGTAGGCAGGCAGGCAAGCAGACAGGCTGGGCTCCTGAAGCACGGGAGACAAAGCAGGTATTAGAGACGACAAACACGAGGAACCAAGCATAGGCGATATCAAGGAACGAAGTGAGGCTGGAGAGTAGCTACCACTAAGGCAGAAGCAATGATGACAGGTGTGTTGGTGAGGAGATGATGAGCCAGTAACAGGGAGGAGTGTAGGACCCAGGGAGGCGGCAGGACAGGAACACCCATACACGCCCACACACACAGAGAGAGACATAACTGGGGACAAGGAACACAGGAGGAATGGGAAACACAGGAAACATAAGGGGAGGCAGAGTGGTGAGACATCCTAATGTCTCACCGCTGACCTAGAAACCTGTCAAAGTATATAAAAGGATTCATTCCTTCATTTCCGCTACGTTTTCTTTTCAATATAATTTCCATGTCTTTTTAATAACCTTTGTATGCCTCCTCTAGGCAACTATTTTAAATCCCGACCTCCCCTCTCTAGCTCTTCCCCACTTCCTGTCTCCTAAACAACGTGGTTTTGTCCCCTCCAGGAACCTTCCGCGTGCCATCTTCATCTCCATCCCCCTGGTGACCTTTGTCTACGTCTTCGCTAACATCGCCTACGTCACGGCCATGAGTCCCCAGGAGCTGCTTGCGTCCAATGCCGTTGCCGTGGTGAGAAGCTCCACCCAGAGCGCGTGCCTGTGACATCATTCAAACACACCTTGATTGCAGAATGTCTCTACCGCCCTCTAGTGGTCTCATTTGGCTAGTGCTCATCAAAGGCCAAACCATTTGATGTGATACCTTTCTACTCCATTCAGTGCATTATTACCTTAACAGCTGTTTTGATGAACTGAGCATCTAACCATCACCTTGTGTGTCTCCCTTACTCCTCTCCCCTCTCCCCCATTCTCTGCCCATTCTCCTCATTCCTGCTCCCCCTCATCCTCATCCACCTCTAACCTTCATGCTCCCGTCCCTCCATCCCAGACATTTGGTGAGAAGCTGCTGGGAGTCGTGGCGTGGATCATGCCCATCTCTGTGGCTCTCTCCACCTTCGGGGGAGTCAACGGTTCCCTCTTCACCTCTTCACGGTTAGTTGGCTCACTAAAAACTTCCAGACCTGGGTCAAACAGCAGCTGCAAAGTATTCTCAGTGTTTGGAGTACGAGGTAAATCAGATTCAGTGTCATATAAGTTGTCATTCAAGTGGACTAGAACTTTCAAATACTTTCCCTGGTACGTTCAGGTGCTCATTGTACTGAGCTATGTGGCAAATGCCGTCTGACCTTTGACTCGGGTCTTTCCATTTCCTTTGCGCTGTAACTTCAGCCTTTCTGCCTCGTTGCCATTCTCATCTTAACTCTGTTTCTCTCTGTCTGTCTGTCTGTCACTCTCCAAAGTCCCTGCCTTTCATTTTTCAATGGAAACGTGTGCATGTAAATCCAAACATTGATACATGCACCTCCCTTGGCATTTCCCCTCTATTACTCTGTCTCAATTCAGTTTCAATTCTGTGATATTTATTGGCATATTTGACCTTTAAAAATAACATGATGAATGGATCAATGACTCTAACTCTCTCTCTCTCTCTCTCTCTCTCTCAGGTTGTTCTTTGCTGGAGCCAGGGAAGGACACCTCCCCAGTCTGCTGGCCATGATTCATGTGAAGCGCTGCACTCCCATCCCTGCTCTGCTCTTCACTGTGAGTACAGCATCTTCCCTCAGCCATACCTTCAGTTGAATCTGTCATGGTCCCTCTTTATGTCCAGTTGAGGTGGCATTAGTTTAAAGGCTGGATGCAGTACACATAACATACATTTCCCACCACATCATGAAATACTAAAATAACTTATTTGTATTTAATGTAATCTTTCAAGTTGGATTAAGTTAAACATTACGCCAGCGACACCCAGTCTCTGACCCTCCTTCCCCTCCTTCCCCAGTGTCTGTCCACCCTGCTGATGCTGTGCACCAGTGACATGTACACTCTCATCAACTATGTGGGCTTCATCAACTACCTCTTCTATGGAGTCACTGTCGCCGGGCAGATTGTCCTGCGCATTAAGCAGCCCGATTTGTACCGGCCAATCAAGGTGAGCGTGCATGGAGCTCCTGGTCTAGAGGGGTTTTATTTTAGTGTATCATAATGTACATGTACATACTGACCTTTTTCCCCATCTCTCGTCTATCCAGATCAGCCTGATATGGCCGGTCATTTACCTGTTGTTCTGGGCCTTCCTGCTCATCTTCTCCCTCTACTCTGAGCCCGTGGTGTGTGGCATCGGCCTGGCCATCATGCTGACTGGCGTCCCCGTCTATTTCCTGGGAGTCTACTGGGACAACAAGCCGCAGTGCTTCGATGCCTTCGTCGGTAGGTCACATTAACGCAGGTTGTCTGGGTTTGAGATCGCAGGACGATCGTATTTTATCTTTCTTTTAGGAAAAAAGATTTTCAATAGGGCCACTGAATGGGCACTAAAACTAACAGCAATGGGGAAAAAAGGTTCAGGACACCCTTCGACTATCCATTCAATCGTTTCGGAGCTCTGTTGGGGAAATATATACAAATACAAAATTCTGTTATCCATCGTGAAAAAAAACATCCAAAATTCATCATTCAATGCATCTAAAATACAGAGAATCCAGTCTAGTGCTCTCAATCGTTTCATGAGAATTTTTCAAATGGTGGATATCTCACTTTGGAACCACGCTCTTGTACATCCAGGTCCAATGTGTCACTTGAGGGCTCATAACTGCCCCTGTCCTGAAACCCTCTGTGTCCCTCTCGTTCCCCAGACAAGATGACGTACGTGGGCCAGAAGTTTTGCGTGGTCGTTTACCCTGCTGTGGGCAACGGAGGGAGCGGAGATGAAGGGGAAGAGATGAAGGAGGCCATGTCCCCTCTGTCCAAGGAGGACGGAGACACGCAAAAGTCCGCGGACTGCTAAAACACACGCCTCCCATCTACACCTGCCCCCAAATGAGACAGACATATGTAGACGCACATGTGGGCGCACACACACATTCACGCCTACACACACATACATCCTCTAGTAGTAGATTACTGGTCGACTTTGGTGTTCCCACACTTTCTTTTTTTTTTTTGGTTTTCATGTGATTTTAGCGTTGAATTTCTGTGCCAAATACAGCGAGAGATATTTAGCGCAAAAACAGCTTCTCTTTGCAATGGAGCACAGTTAGTATGGAAAACGTTTACTCTGTCCACCTCCTCCATACGCACGTACACCTCCATTTACTCTTCATCCACCACTATTCATCATCATCACCATCATCATCCTGCTCCTTTTCCCCCCTTTTTCCCTCCACACACTCCCTGCACACTCCTATAAGAGCAGCATTTTATTTTATTTTTTTCAGAAGACTCTTACTGTACCATGATACATACACACGTGACATTTTTGTTTATTTGTTCTCGTTTTGTTCGCCGCATTGTAAAATTGACTTGCATTCAACACGCCAAAGCTGTATTTTGGTTCTCAAAACATCAGTACTGTCTGTTGCTTTTAAAGGTGACTGTGATTCCGATTTTTTTTTTTTTTTGTAATTGTGATAATTGTTTATATCATTTGTCTTTATTATTATTTTAGTTTTAATATGTCAATTTTAGTTTTGTTGACTTTTTTTTCTATTCAACATCAATTGCATTTGGGTCTATTTTTTACTCGACACCGTAAAGCTGATGTGTGACCTGGTTATGCACCTGTCAGACACTTTGTATTGGTAAATATTTTGCTAAATGGTGCACAATCAGTTCTTGTTAATTGCCTTAATTAGGATTTGTTCTGTACTTAGGTGTCATTATAGCATTGTCAACGCTGGTGTTGAGAGATACTTTGAAAGAGATTTTAATGTCAAAGGAAACAACAAAAAATCTTTGAAATCTCTCCTTGACTCAGTGGATTCTTTTAAAATGGACACTACAGAAATAAATAATCCATTAAAACAGGCAATGCAACGTGGGCATGGACTTCTGGGAAGAATAACTAGGCGCAGTCCTGCCAAGGGTGAGGCTTGAAAGCAATTACTTGCGGATTAACTGTATGCTAGACACACAATAGTTGCACACGCCACGTTTGCGTTGTTACTGTTGTGCACTCCACTTACCCATGCTGACATACGTGAATGCCTGTGGGGGGGGGAGAAGCTGAGGGTGAGGCTCATTGTCTTTCGCTTAGAAATCAAGTCTGTGGAGTCAGTGCTTATGGCGATGTCTCAGTAAATCAGTCTGTCAGTATCTATCTGATGTGTGTTAAAATATTAAAGGACTCTGGTTGTGCTTTATTTAGGGGTCTAGAAAGGAGAGTTTCACAAAAATAAAACTGATTCAAACCAAACACTCGAGATTTTAGTGCAGGCAACAGGCAAAAACTGAGCTTGCGCCCCTGAATAAAGCCATTCCATCTGTGTTGTCTGGTAATAGTTTTGTAGCTATAAGTATATACTATTGATATTGGACTGGCCTATTATAGTAACAGTACTCTTATACACACATTTCTCTACTGTCTTCAATTTTTCTCTCTACTTTAACCTAACTATAGGCTTCTCAGGACGTTCCCACTGCCTTCTCCTTACACACACTGCCAAAAAACCTCCAGACATTGCAAACTCATGAGCTCTGACAGTTTCTGTTTCTTGGCAATCCACTCTGTTAGTGCTAATATCTTTAACTGGTGCTTTTAGAAATTAATTCCTCAGGAGATAGTCTTAGTCTTTCATGTGAACTAAAAAAAAGTCAACAGGCGTTGACAGTCAGAAATGCACATAGAATTACCACAAGTGAGTCGGGCCAGTATTTTGTAGCTTGCTCTAGTTAAAGTGTATGGGTAATGGTGTCTTGGATGTCTCTACAAGTACAATATGTTTTGTTCCTGTACGGTTCATGTATATATACACAGATGTCATGAGAGTCTGTACATTGTGTATTAGTAAATAAAAACCACTGACAAATTTATTTTTACATTTATAATCTTGGGCCTCATTTATAAAAATGTTCCCTGACTTTATCCTCGATTCCATCGTAAAATATAGAATGACAGGAATTAGTTTTAAGTTTTGATATAGCACATAAACTTACGTTTTACCACTTTGACTTGGATTTGGTCTGGAACACAAAATGTGTCAGTCTTATATAAATGAGGCCCCAAGTGTTTTTCACCTCAGAAATCAAATGCTGCAACTTTGTGTCATATTGCAATGTAAAGTGTACATACAGTAATTTGGGGGTTTCATCACTTCAGTAAAAGTCAAATACTGCATGAGTTATGGATTACTCCATAAACCTTTGAAAGATGGGAGTCAGTGAGATTAGTAGCGTTGCTGTTTTTTTTTACTAGGCCCTTCTTTCTTGCTGCCACGTGTTCCCTGATAAGCTGTAACTTCCATTTCTTGCTTTGATACAGACCAAAACAAGCCTTCAGTGTCAGTGGAAAAACGCTCCGCAGCATTGGTGCCATTGAAATTCTCTGGCATGAATTCATCATGCACAATGAATTATCTCTGCATTTCTGCTCTTAGCAATATTCCCATCTCACTCGGACATCCGCCGGATATGAATGTTACTTTTCTGTGCATGTTGGTCTCTTGAGAATTTCACTTGCCTTTTGCTGTTTGCAGTCTACCACTGTAGCTGCAGCACTCACCAGACTGAGAGCCGTTTGGACTAACATCTCTCCCAAAGTCTATTTTTGTGTGTAAAATGTAAGTGTAAATATGTGTGATGAGTGTGTGACAAGAATAAAGATATACTTGAGTGAATTCGTTTTTCGATGTTGTTCAGCTTGTGTTGAGAATGATTGTCCTTTTACACAAAAAGTTTTAATTTTGAGCGAACACTAACAGTGGCAGTTGTAATACACTTCTGACAAACTAACCCACAGCATCAGTCAATTTCAAAGAATTTCATGCGCTTTTGTACACACTGTAAACTTGAAATCTCCTTCAGTGAAGTGCTGACATGACAGTATTTCAAGATACTATAATTAAAGTTCGCTTCTCTTGAAATGAAAAAAATTCTCAAGCATATCGATATGAACTGAAGCAATCTTCTGATCAGATCACATTGGGCACATTCCTATCTTCCTATCAGCACTGGAGTATGCAGGCAGTGCGCAGCAGCCAATCCCCAATCACTGAACACGCTAGCAAATTGGGATCCATATAAAATGACAACACATTATATTACGTTGGTTATCCAGCTATTATATCTGCTTTTAAATTAAAACTGGACCATGCTCATCCGAGAGCAAACTGTATGGTACATGATTCAAAATGGAGGTGGCAGGAAGGTTGCCCCGACACAAAACAATTGTAATTTACTTGTGTGTGTTCACTGATCACTGATCATTGATCATTATATTCCCTCGTATGACAAGAGACAATGACTTGTGATACGTTGATATACCCAACTTAGACAACTACGTGAAAGGAAGAGAACAGAGAAACAGAATAAAACACAGTCCTGGTCTCAGCAGGAACAGCAAACCTTAAATCTGTGTCAAAAGGCAAAGACTCTGGGTTTTCCCAAAGCAGCTTGACCCTATGGTTATCTCTGCTTCACTGTGAGTCAATGGGACAGAAAGATAACCTCAGTGGTTAAATGCTTTGGGAAACCCAACTCTTGGCTGCCTCAGAGCCATAGAAAAACTGTGCTTGGAGCAGCTCTGGATTGCTGCTCCATGGCCACTGCTTTGTTTGCTTTATTTTGCAAGTAACTTTGTATTTTCTGCCAGCCCAACTTTGAAATGTTGAACGTCTTACCATGGCAATATC
>OOFE01032490.1:21267-45128 GCA_900323365.1 Monocentris japonica | reverse complement strand
CTTACACATTTGCAGCCAACACTTTTTAGGCTTAAGGGAAGAGGCAGCCACATGACTGCCATAAGTTAGAACCTGATCTAACGCTTTCTATTAACGGCTCTGTGTTGCCTACAATGCAGCCAGATGACTCAGCAACCAGTGGACGTGTGTCTTCGGTGTCTTCAATCAATGTAGGCATTGCAAATGCTAAGGCAGGTTTGGAAGTGATAGCTACAACGCAGGCTTGGAGTAGAGGCTTCTGAGACAGCGGAGGACCTGTCCTCCTCCTCGTAGAGCAAGGACCAGATGGAGAACAGAGCCACCCTGGATCTTATAGTCTGCTGCTGTTTTCTCATCATTCCTGAGAACAAAGAGGAAGGGCATGCAGGTTGAATGAGATGTTTTTAAATGTATTACAACACCTTCCCCTCTGTGAAAATAAAGCTGTAATCTACTCTACATACACATAAAATTCCTACATTAAAAAAAAGAGAATTTTACAATTTCATTCTCTATGACAGCAGGGAGCAGTTTAGGGACCTAGTCTAAAATTAGATGCCACAATGACAAATAAATAGCTATAAGAAGTTAGTAAAATAGTACAAATGGTAGATAAATCCATTTCACTTCAACAGTATGAAACAGTGCATACTAGAAGAGTTGATTGCTTTTGTATTGTTGGTGTATTTGCACTGTTTCCATATTTTGAATCTGATGTTTGTTTTTATTGTGTCTGAGGTGAGACCAAAGACAACTGTCCAGCCTTGGTCGGACAACAAAGTTGGATTCTAAATGTGTAACCACTTTCTAAACTTATATCTATTAGAATGGAATCTGATTCTTACATCTGTTTGCCACTGTAGATCAACCTCTGCTGCTGGGGAGGGATGCCCTCTTTCTCCTCAACCCTTTCTTTAATCCGCTCCACCTGGTTGGAAATAAACAAAATGTCACGTTGACACACGCCGGCCGAGAGTTTATCATCCGCTTAAGCACAATTTAATCAGACTGGTTTGTCTAGTGGGGAAAAAAGCATTAGGTTAACGTTACCTTATCTGTGGGCTCTATGTCAATCTCTATCTCCTTCCCAGTGAGAGTCTGAGGGTGGAGAGACAAAATATAAGATCTTATCTAACAAATGATGTCATTGTACACCGATTACTGAAGTAGGTGAGGCAGTAATTACAGCCCTGGGTCTTATTTAGACTGTTCAAATGGTTGGCTAAACGTCATGCTCACTTTGCCTTACCTTCACTTTAATCAGCATGGTGACTTCTTTTGTTTTTAGAATATAGACTTGAGTTAGATCACTACAATGATGTGTTAACTGATGGTTTAGCTAGCTGCTAGCTGAAAAAAAATGTAATGTTTAGCAAGTGAATTTGATATTCCTTCCTTTCTAAAAATTCAATAGGTGTTCCTGTGTCTCTTCGGGACTCCCACCATCCCGTTGCCTGTATGTCAATGGTTCCGCAATTGGTTTGGCGCTTTTGCCTTCAATAATAAAACACCATATTTGACAAAAAATGCTTGAACTGCTGAAAGCGTCATGTATCCGCACGTCGCCAACCACAAACATACGAAAATGTGTTTGTTTAACAGTAATGCTATCTTCACGACATCAGCGTAAAGTGGTGTAAAGCGAGTCTTGTATTTGTAGTTTCCTTTGACGCATCATAATACGGGCAGAAGCCCTACAAGAACTACAAGGCGATTGTCCGCTGGCGTCCGACCGTGTAAAACTTCCCGCTCACTCTGATAGAGGCAGGCAGTAACGTTGACTGCAGGAAAAAGCTGTCATACATTCCAAAAGGTAAATTCTTTCTTTTACCAAAAATGTAAGATAACTATATCATTGATAAATCTGTATGCTTTTGTATAAAGTTTACAATACATATGAACATTACCTTCAATTTTGACACTTTCGACTGGTTCCATAACCTTGAATTTTAACAGGACATGCTAGCTAACGTTAGGTTAAGTTAACGTTAGCTCACAAATGAGCTAACTAAAGGAACGTTATTCGGATCTCTGTGGTCTGGTTACAATACGTGTGGTTAGCATTAGCTGTTTCAATAAGAGTTGTTGCTATTACATTTGAACAAAATGGTAATTACATTCTGGCTGATTGAAAATACTTTGATTGCGACAATTATGTCTACTTTGTAACGTTACTCAGTAGGGCTTGGGTAAAATCTCCTTCCAAGCCATGCATGCTTGAAACTAATGCGAATAAATGTATGTGACTGCATGTTCGATGAAGGAAGTGCGTGCGTGCGTGCGTGCGTGCGTGCGTGTGTTCAGAGGGGGGAAGTGATAGACAGAGATACAGATAAAGAGAGAGCTCAAAGCACCATTAAGCCCTGACCTCCTTTCTTTCACAGGCACACATTCCAAGATAGACACAGGTTCATTTTTACATTAGTAGTACAACCTGCTACCAGAATGCCTCGCATTGAGAATGACATCAAGCTGGACTTTAAGGATGTACTCCTCCGTCCGAAGCGGAGCACACTCAAGTCTAGGAGCGAGGTATGCAGCTATGTTTTTATTCCACTTGTACATTACTGGCTGATTATAGCATAAAATGTGGTTTTCACATTGTTACACACCATATCATTCTTTAAAATTTAGACTTTTTTATTATTATCTGTAAGTATTATGGAATATCAAACATCATGAGGAGATTAGGTGTTCACTGAATCTCTCTAAGCGTCTCAGTCAGGTGCACTAATCCTTAAAACCACATCACCCGCACTGCCTTTCTCCCCTCTCCTAGGTAGACCTGATGAGGAGCTACAACTTTAGGAACTCCAAGGGCACCTACAGAGGGATCCCCATCATCGCTGCCAACATGGACACTGTGGGGACCTTCGAGATGGCCTTGGCTTTGCACCAGGTAAACCATATGCTTTGTGGGTTGTGTTTGAATCACTGATTATTTCATAGAGAGCTTTGTAATCAATAAAAACATTTGGAACATTTGGAGGGTGTAAATATGGAGGGGGGCCCTTCAGAGAGGAGAGGCAATACTGTACTAAATTAGATCCACTGGACTATTGGGCCCAGCATCGCATCTTGTCAAGGGGCTCAGAATTTCTAGCAGCGCCACTAGACCTCACTAAGAGCTTTATAAGTAAATGTCTGATCAGTCTGCTGCTCTCTGTCCCTTCTGCTAGTTCACTCTCTTCACCACTATCCATAAGCATTACTCTTTGGATGACTGGAAGGAGTTTGCAGCAAAGCATCCAGAGGCCCTAGAGGTACTGATAGTGTAAATTCTTGTATATTATCCTGTATTTTATGAGTGTACTGGTAGTGACATTTGTGGTGACTGGACTCTCTCTCTCTCGCTCATCTCTCTTAGAGTGTAGCAGTCAGCACAGGGACCGGTGACGGGGACTTCGACAAGATTTCGGCCATCTTGGCTGCGGTGCCCCAGCTAAAGTACATCTGTGTGGACGTGGCTAATGGCTACTCTGAACACTTTGTCCACTTTGTCAAAGACGTCAGGCAGAAGTTCCCATTACACACTATAATGGTCAGTGGCTGCCTGGTTTACGCAAATATACTCTTACTCTTGTCCCAGTGTCACCTGCTGTGAAGAAGACTGTGGTTGTACTATGTGATGTATGAAACCGTGAGTGAAGCTGAAAAAGGGCGTGCGTGCTCAGCCAACCTTCCCGGGTAAATAAAGGTTAAAAAATGATTTTTCTCTGCTCAGGCAGGAAACGTGGTGACAGGAGAGATGGTGGAGGAGCTGATCCTGGCCGGCGCTGACATCATCAAAGTAGGCATCGGACCAGGTGACCACAGCATACTTTGATTTTCAAATAGGCGTATCTCAGTACTCTGTGTTTTGGCACTATTCACTATTTGTGTTATAATGGAGCAACACCACATAAAACAGCACTTGATATTATAGGACAGTGTTTGAAAGTAGCAGACCTGGGTGAAATAGTATATTTTTAAAGACCCAATTTAAGTTGCTTAATTGACCCTATCAGGACTATTCAGACAGAAACATAAACACAATTAAATTTAAAATACTTTCCTGTGACTGTCTACACTATAAAATTTGGCCCAGGCCTGGAAAGCAATCTTACTTATCATCTCTTACATGTGTTTTTCTCCATAGGCTCTGTGTGTACCACCCGTAAGAAGACAGGAGTGGGGTACCCCCAGCTCAGCGCTGTGATTGAGTGTGCAGATGCAGCCCATGGCTTGGGTGGCCACATCATCTCTGTGAGTGTCTTTGTTCTATAAATAACCTTTTATTTAGTCAGGATTTTCTACAGTCTCCTTGATTTAAAACTCAGACTTGAAGAGACACTTCCTGTCCATCTCTACATGCACTTGATCTTTATTTAGCTCTTTTATATTATACATGATCATTCTGGATAATACAGCACAACCACTGTATTTATAGTTCTAGCCTGTCCTGCGTTACTTCCATCATCCCATCTGTTCATTATTGTTCCTAAAGTCATTGTGATTTGTTTGTTGCCTTTTGTCTGTCTCTTCCATGCAGGATGGAGGATGTACGTGCCCAGGAGACGTCTCAAAGGCTTTTGGTAAGTTTTAGTGCTTTCAAATTACACTCTGATTCAAAACAAAACAAACATTCTTCCACACATACAAGAAGTTCCTCGAAACATCCCTGGCTTCTCACCATTTGATTGGCTGTTTCTGTGTGCCTCTCAGGTGCGGGGGCGGACTTTGTGATGCTGGGTGGTATGCTGGCCGGCCACTCAGAGAGTGGGGGCGAGGTCATCGAGAAGAACGGTAAAAAATACAAGCTGTTCTACGGCATGAGCTCGGACACGGCGATGAAGAGACACGCTGGGGGTGTGGCTGAGTACAGGTCAGAGAGACAGATACTTTGTTACTGAGTTACTTTGTTAGTAGGAAAGTCTTTAAACCTGGCATTTATTATTATATCTATTATTTCTAATCATGGCTGATCCTGTCCTCTCTCTTTTGTCCCCTAGAGCATCTGAGGGGAAAACAGTAGAAGTTCCTTACAAAGGCCCAGTGGAGGTGATGATACGAGACATCCTGGGCGGGGTCCGCTCCACCTGCACCTACGTAGGGGCAGGCAAGCTGAAGGAGCTGAGCCGCAGGACAACCTTCATCAGGGTCACCCAGCAGCTCAACACCGTCTTCGGCAATGACAGCTAGATCCCGACCGGTTGTGGGGCCTGCCTGATATAAATGGAAGGATGCGCCTGCGACACTTCCTGGCCGGCGTCTTGACACACAGATGCTGTTTGTGGTTGAAACATTTACACACACAGGCGCTCAGACACATACACACTTCCTTATCTTCATTTCCTACATATAGGTGGCATACATAGCTTGGTGTTAGGTTATTTGACAATCAGGTTCAATGCAATACTATCATAATATGTTTGACTCACGCTGAGATTTTAGGTGTTAATTATTTGATATTAGTTACAAAATGTTTCAAGGGGTCAGCGTCTCCTGACAGTAAGAGAGCTACAGCAGCAGTGTTCGACCTCTTGGCTTGCCTGCCATGTCTGATCATTCCCTATGAGCTCTTTCTTTCGCACTTAATCTTTTCTTTACATGTCTGCAAATCTGCTCTTGTTTTTATTTTCCAGGCGTTTCACCGCCAAGATGTAAAGCCAGATGCCATAAACGGTATATATACAGCATGTCTCTGCGCTGAGATTACAAGCCTCTGTCACCAAAAACCAAAATCAGAACAAGTCTTAAGTTATTTCCAACAGACTAATCTATGTGTATGCAACTGCAGTGGCCAATTAAGAATTGAAATGTTTTAATACTTTCAATTGTTCAGGTTTTGCACTTTAAGGATTTGGAGGTTGAAATGATCTGTTATATTTAGCTTCCCTTATGGTCTCATGGTAATGTTGAACTGTATTAGAGTATGGTATTGTACTGATAAAATCTGACAAGCAAAACTACAGCGTTGTTCATTATGTATCCCATGTAATGAAATGTTTTTTTACCTACTTATCTAGATACATTTGGGAGAATGTATGTGGGACTGGAGGGTGCATGTTGAAACTGGAGAATACAGACATTTACAGCTTTTCTGTTCTCTGGTACTAGCGCCTCCCACTGGATACCAAAGTTTCTGTGGGTTTATTTTAAGGATGGACACAGTCAGGTTATACCTCTGACTTACCTGTATCAGTTATTGAAGAGGTCAGTTTCTATGGTTTCATTTCACTCATTTCAAATGGTTGTTGCTTTTTCTGTATTCTATTTTATACTGTCACATTGATGTGACAACGCTGTGATGGCAATACTTATATATTACTTACAGTCAAACGTTATATGCAGTTCTTGTGTTACTTTTTTCTCACTTTAACACCTTTTTCAGTCTTATCCAGTCAATAAAACACCCCATGTAATATCTTACAATTTTACTTGACTTCTTTATTTTTAGTTAGATCATCCAAAATATCCGGACACAATTTCCCTTACAATTCTGACTTAATTGTGATTGTTAAAGATTAGACCATTTTTTGTTCAATTGACAAAGGGAGTGTTCATGACCAGTAGGTGGAGACAAACACCCTGAAGTGATAGAAAGAAGGGAGAAACCACATTACAACTCCTGACAGAATCATATGACATTATTGTCTACATTTAAAACAACACCATTAACAAAAAGAAAAACAGAGTGAATTCACCAAGAGTCAAAGCATCATTTTTAAGATCTTTGCACAGACGGGGCTAAATATTTTATAAGACAAAAGCTCAACGCTATGCAATGAAATTTACTTTCATCCAATGAAAAACAATGTCATCCTGGTAATGATTGGCAGGCATCTCTCAGCTTTGTATACTGATTAGCAATTAGCAAAGGCAAATGACATACAGGCTATGCACTAAAGCCTAGACAGTGATCTGCCTGTCCATTACAGAAGCTCACAAAGAACCTCTGTGATGATCGGGGGACCATCAACTTTTCCAGAGGCATATGTGACCTTGGAACACCCACAGTATCGGTATCCTCCATAGAGGTAGGATGTAGGATGAGTAGGATGATTTGAACCGTTTTGGGCCTCTCCCAGGTGAACAAAGGGGATGAGGTCCCAGCTGTTGTGGTTTATCTTTATGGTGAGTATTTCTATCCTCTGGTACTGGCTGCTCCTGCTGAAGAAGGATAACGAGGAGGCAGCTATGTTCCAGTGCACTTCCACTTTTTGAGGTCGGGGCATTATCTCGGCTTCATTTTCACCTGGAAATTTGATCAACTGAGAGGAAACGATGCATTTTTTCTCTGTTTTGGGCATCTTGGTTTTCTGTATCCCAGTAAAATTCATCAGTGCATCAGTTGGATCATCATAGTGTGTTGTGAGAGAGCTCAGCTCGTTACCTTGGCAACACAGTCCATAAACATGTCCATCCCTCAAGTTCTTTGCAGATTCTATGTCACATAAACCTATGGTCCAGTCACAATCTTTGGAAAGGCTGACCATCCATCTCTGAAAGTTAGTAAAAGAATTGACATTCTTGATTTGAAGAGTGTGGGCAGCAGGTTGCCCCAACCATCTACTGTAGAAAACTTTCCTGTGGTCTTTGGACAGTGACATGCCAGTTCCCAAAGTCTGCGGGTCAAAGATCAGTTCTGAGTCAGTAGAAAAGACTTCCTGGTGGTTCTCTGGGTCAACCAGAATCAACAAGGAACCTGATAACTTAACCGCTTGCTCCACCATCTTTTCCCCACCTTGCTTCAACTCCTGAACCAGTTTGTCACGGTCGTTGCCAGGCTCCAACCCCTTTCTCAGATCCACAGCCTTGGCCTTCTCCACATCCTGATGCACCTGAGAAAACATCTGCAGGAAACGGAAGGTGTCCTTCTCGTTCTGTGCGGCCTGCATGCTGCTCTTGCTGGTCTTGATGGCCACCCTACGGGCAGAGACAGAATTCTGGACATTGGCCAAGGCGGTGTCACATAACTTGGACACAGCCTCGATGAGACGCATACTGGAACTACCCAACTTCTCTCTTTCAACCTTCTCCCACTTTTCCAGACTCACATCCTCATCCTCCGTATTAGCCAAGGCCTGCTGCTCAGCATTGAGCTTTTTCATAAGCTTTGTGTGGGCCGTGGAGAGGGTCTTCATATTGTGTAGCTGGTGCTGGTCCTCAATGGCGCAGGATACACACACACTGGTCAAATCATCCAAGCAGTAGTACTCCAAGAGCTTGCCATGTTGGGGACATTTAGTGGTCCCACCTAAGCCAGCCTCCCCTGGAGCCATAGGCTCAGTCAGAGGATGAGTTTGCAGTAACACAGGGGTGGTCAGGTGGGCCTCGACGTGGTGGACGCACATGGAGATCTCACACTTCATGCAGGTCTTCTGTGCCGGTTTCCTGTCCTCCTCTGTACACATGTCGCAAAGAACATCTTGTTGCTGGTCCTTTTGTGTATTGTCAGACATGTTTTCAAATTGTTCGGTTTTATTCGTCTTGAGTCTTGTTCAGTGTTGAATAAAGTCCTCACGTTGCCCCTTGGTCACCTCTTGGTCTTTTCAGAAAGAAGATCTGGACTCGGTAAACTGTTTTGAAGTGACTTGATGTAGTTGTTGCCCTTTCTCTGGTCTCTCATTCTCTGGTCTGATAGGTTGTGCTCTGCCACAGGAGCAGTTCAGAGCAAACTTTCATTTCCTAGGAAATGGAACTTTGCTCTTATATAACAGTAGATAGATTGCTCCTTATTGTCCCCTACTGGCAAATTGCAGTTATGCAGCAGGACAAAGCAAGAGAGAGGCACACATCACTATACAATAAACATAAAGGCTGTGTAAAAAATACAAAAAATATACATAAAATATACAAGGTAGTGCAAAAAAAAAAAAAATAGCTTAGTGCAATTTGCAGTTGTGCAATTTTGCAATTTGGTCGATGTGTGTGTGGAGAGGGATCAAGAAGAAAGCAGCAGGCTCAGGGGTGGACGTAAAGGTGACTCAGGTGACTTGGTAAATATAAAAAGGTGGGCAAACTATGAACTCCAGGTAGGGACCAGTGTATGATAATCAACCACAAATAAAATATATGTTTTAATCGTTTATATTTCTATCATGTTGTTCTTTTCTTGAAAATATTTCGAAATAACTTATACATATATCATCATTGAAAGAATGAGCAGATCCTGTTTCATAGGTAAACCGGGTATGAGACTCCTAGATATGACTGTACCCTGAACAAAAACAGCACTGTTGGATTACTGTATGGACTAAAACAGTGACATTTATATAAGCGAGAACGCCACCATGATTGCCAGGTCAGTATGAATTTTCATCCAAGCCACTAGGGGCGCTTTAGCTTGTTTGATAAATGAAACCGACCGCGCAAATGTTCAAGTTGTTCAACTTTATAGATTATTTTTTTTCCAACTTGCCACGGTAGGTAGGAACTTCTAGACTATTATTAAACTAAGTAAACATTTGGTGCTAGCCAGGTAGGAAGGATTTACTGTGGGCGAGTTAACGTTAGCTAACGTTATTCTATGCAGTGAATGCCGGTCACTAACGTTAGTTCCATCAAGAAATAATAGCTAGCTAGTAAGCCAGCTAACGTTACTGTTCCCTGAGAAGCTAACAAATAACATAATACACAATGTGTTGGGAAGAGGCGTAGGTTAATTTTAAAGTTATCCATCTCGTAAAATGGGAAATTGTGAATTGATTTTATCCAGATCTCCTCCACCACTGACACACAAACCAAATCCATGGCTAGTGAGCAGGGGCGTGCCTAGAAATTATCCACAGCACGTGACAAGGGACAACCCTCCACTTTCCTCTCGCCCCCATACCACCATTATTCCAACTATGAAATAAAAGCATGAAATATTTATAAATATACACTTGAGGACCACAACAGGCATTTTAGTCCAGACATTTTAGGAGCCCTCCTTTAGCTTGGGGCCCTGGTTGGTCAGCACCCCTATTCCCCCCACTATGGCACCCGCTTGTGATACCGAAATTTCATCTCCACACACAGTATGGGGGCGGCAGGTTGGCCTAGCAGTTAGAGAGACCGACCCATCACCGGAGGGTCGCTGGCTCAATACCCAGCACCACCAGGCACCACCAGGAGGGTGCACTCCAGCTGTGAACTGGTGATTGAAAAAAAATGACTGGTGCCACAGCTACGGTGCCCACCAACACTGCCAAAGTGCCCTTGAGCAAGGCACTTAACCCCCAACTGCTCCAGACGCACTGTCCAATAGCTGACGCCTGTGCTGTCCTCTGACCTGAAAAAATGCATGTGTGGGGTGATATGTTGTGTGTGTATATCTAGTCAGGGGTGTGCAAAGAAACAAATTCACTGCATGTATGTGTAAGTGCCAAATAAAGTTGATTTCATTTATGCACTCTACTTAGTCTTTTTTTTAACAATGACTGCAACCACTACAGCCTAGTTTTCTCTACAGTAATTATTGCAGTTAACAATTTTAGTAATGCTTTTGGTTATTATAGGCCCTCCTGCTGATTTGGGTGAGGTTTTTTGGGAAGCGTTTTGCTCCAAAATGAGATCAGCCATTTGAAAAATTTACATGTTTACAAAATGATTGATAGAACAAAAAATTTAACACGCGATAGTACTATTTAAAGGATAGTGGGTAACTTATGTACTTGGTTTTGGTCCACTTAAAGACCGGATTCTCTATATTGTGGAGATATTTAATGATGGAACTTCAGACGATGTTTTTCCCCAAAATGTATAAATAGCATTATGGAAATCAACTTTTCTTATGTCTTCTCTTTCCAGGATTCATGACAACTGATGATGCAGACAGCTGCCAGAAGGACTCCAAGAGTTGAGGAATCAGCCTTAACTCAGAGACCCAGACTGCCTAAACTCCAACCTTACCCAGGCCCCATCCCCGCCCAGAAACCCCTCTCTTCATCCTCACGCCTTCCAGATGCCAGTAGAGAGACGGAGACGTTGTCAGAGTTTGGCCTTGCCTCAGCGGCTTTCATCCTCAACCAGAACAATGCAGTGTGTCTTCCCCTGGTCTCTGACAGTCAGAAGCTTATGTGGATTTACTCAAACCAGATCAGCCTGCAGCTGGACGATGTAGCAGAGCTGGACAAGGCCTTTGCCACATTCCCATACCTGACACAGAGGGAGACGGCTGCACTGGCACAGCGCCGCTCGCTGCACCCGGACCAGGTGAGGGTATGGTTCATGGCTCAGAGGCTCCGCTACGGCATCAGCTGGGATTGTGAAGACATCTGCGAGGTCCGGGCAAAGCTATGCAGCTCAAGTCAGGCTCAGGGAGAGAAAGGACATCAACAGAGGATGAGAGAAGAGTTGAGAGAGGAGCGAAGGGAGGAGAAGTCTAGGGAGAGAGATGTAATGGAGTATGGTGGGGAGAGGGCAGAAGAGGTCAGAGAGGAAGAGCAGGTGAAGGAGGAAAGGGTGAGGGAGGAGAAGTGGAAGAGAAATAAAAAGGTGTGGCATAACAAGCGAGGGGGGAGAGAGATGACGAGGGAGGAAGGGATGACGGAGGAGGGAGGGAAGAGAGAGGAGGACAGGAAAGCAGAGGCAGTAGAGAGAGACAAAAGGAATAAAAAAAAGTGGGGAAGGTTGACAGTGACAGACAAGATGAGGAAGAGGATAAAGAAGGAGGGGGAAGAGGGTGGTTTTGAGGAAACAGGAACAATGGAAAAAAAGAGTTATAAAGTTGATATGGACAGGGAAAAAGATACAGAGATACAGACGGCCCTGCACAGAGTTCCCACTCAGGCCCACTCCCATCCCAAAAGTATGACCATGGCTCAGATGCAGCTGCTGAGGCATACTTTCCTGACCTGCCAGTTTCCCAACAGTGGGGACTACGACCAACTGGTGATGCTGACTGGCCTCCCACGCCAGAAGCTAGTCCAGTGGTTCAGTGACGTGCGCTACCACATCAAGAATGGAAAGCCACGCTGGCTGAAGCAGGACGAGCACAGCCATTTGTTGGCCAGGATCAAGCACCAGCAGCGGATGAAAGGCAATGGCACAAGATTATCAGTGGGACGGAAACCCAACCTGGAAGGTGAAGCTTACAGGGAGTGAAATACTCAAAGAGGATGAAAGTTCAACTGCCTCCAGAGTAGAGATGATGCCTCAGCTAAAGCTTCTATACTCAATATCCCATTCAAAAGAATTTTGCTGAATCGTCTCCTACCATTTGCAAAGAACTTTAAAACATATCAGAATCAGTTTTTTCAGTTTTATTACACATTTGTGCAGGTACATCTTAAGATAACACTTTCATATAAATGGTTGCCAGGTTAGAGAAATCCTTGTGAAATGGCATGTATAGTATTGATTCTGTTGCGGTTGGTTTGTAATCTGTTTATATCTGTGTATCTTCAGTTTTTTAAAAATGTATTAACAGGCAGTTGGATGTTATATGATTGTCCTAACTGTGTGTTTTTTTTACGTAGATGGTTCCTTCTGTGCAAAGCAGAATCATTCAGATTCAAATGAAGCAATGTTATTGCTTATTGTTCAAACATGGCTGTCCTTATTTTCAGAGATGATGTCCATCAAAACAGTATTACAGTGTCTTCATGAACCAAAAAATGAGTAATGTACCAACGTCAATTAGATTTGTCTCAGCACCTCAATAGAATATTATCTCTTTTTTCAAAATAACAGTCAGGCATTCACATCACTTGCCATTTTATAATCCAATCCAAATGAACAAGAGTATAGTAAAAAAAATATATCAATTCATTATCCAGCACTGCTAGGCTACCTGGTCTGTTACTAAGTATTGTAGACATGTGCTGATTAAAAGCATGTCTGTATGTTTATTTTTCCCTTTCCATTCTTCACAATAAAGTGGCTACCAGATTTCTCAGTAGTGGGAATAAATGCAGACCAGTGGTCTGAGGTACTAGCTCCTATTAAGGCAAGAATGATATCAGACCTGGATGTTAAAAACTGGTGTTGCTCTTTAAGTTCTAATCATATAGGAGTCTCCAAGCTCTCTCAGTTCCAGCTGGCTGTGTATTCTGCCCTCTGCGGCTGCCAGAATTCAGCTCCTTCGATGATGCGACGGATCATGGAGGCGCAGGTGATAAGCAGGTGTCCAGCAGCCTGGAGAAGGGTGGAGGTAACACGCAGGGCTTCCCTGAGGGAGGGGCCAGAGAGAAAGTGTCATCAATATGGTCTGTATTGTTACTGTGCTGTACAATAGCCCACCAAAGGCACAATTCATGTGAAGTTGTTAGTTTTTATTATTGTTGTTGCCTTCTCTTTTTTTCTGGCTTTGTGCTTGTGCGCCCTGGCGTTGAGTATAAGTTTCTCTGACTTCTTGCTGTGATAAAACGTATCTCATCTTCTGAGCTTATGTGTTTGTTCGTGTAGCTTCTCTATTGGGTCTTTTCTGTGATGTGCACGGCTCACATCCTTACCTGAGGACTTTCTTGGGCCCCAGACATTGGAAATCAGCACTCACGGAGTACAGGCCTTGGAAGGTGGCCTTCACATTCAGGGAGCCAAACACGTCCTTGGGGTTCAACCTGTACAGGTCAAAGGTGACACGGGCTATGTCTTTTCCAGTCCGGGGCTTGTTGTGGTCTTGAGGTTTGGACACAACTGCACCCTGGGGATTCATAGAGCATGAACAGACTACAGTCACATAAATTAAGTCTGTTGTGCCAACATATGTAAGTACACCAGGAGAAAAGATCAAACTACTTGGCTATTATACAATGCAAAGATAATCGGCACACCGCAGGCCCAAAGCGGTTTTAAAAACTGTTTAAAAAGGTCCAGAGGTAACAATCAAATAACAACGTATAACCATAATAATTCACTTCCGTCGTCAAACGTACTAGTTGTGGTCTCCATGTCTGTCCAGGCTCCAGGGCCATGAAGACGGTGTTGGCAGGCAGGGTCATGAGAAACTCGTCAGAGTCGACCTCTGTACCATCCTCCTCACACACCAGAGACAGACACACAGCAGACAGGGACAGCAGCAAAGCCTGGCATGCCTACAGCACACATAAAGGTTACTTGCACACTCAACAAGTCTCTGTATGCAGGTGCATTGGAGGAAATGAGGGATTCAAGAGATCCTGCACAATGTGCTTGTGTGTTGATTGTAAATTTGACTTGATTTATATAATGTTTTTGATTTTACCCACTTTTTATTTTGTTTCTTGTGCTTTTATTTTGTAACCACTTTTTTTTTTAACTTCTATTCCTTTATTAATACTATTATTATTTTTTCTTGTACATTTCCTGCAACCAGTTGTACTGTCATCAGAGACTGTGCTCTTTTTAAACTCAGTTTTTCTGTCCATTCTTTTTGTTTTGCTGTCATCCTCACTCTCTCTCTCAGCTCTTCCAGGGTCCCTGCTGTGATGCCCTTCCTGGTCTCCCTGTTGTGAGAACACACTCTGAACGGTCGTTGTGGTGGGGACCACACCCGCTTGGTTACCGATCTGAGGAGTGACAAGACAAATAATGATGATCATGAGTGAGTCCAAAAGCAATTCAAACCTCTACCAAAATGATGCTTTCACACCCATTTCATTGACTGAACTGATCAATCCTGCCCAGGTTAGCTTCAGATAGGTGGAAGTGTCAAAGGTTTATAAAAAGATGGCAACAAGTGATGGTGTGGGGCAAAAAAGGCAAAAAAGTTCAATGACTTTGAACTTTTTTCAATGACTGTACTGGTTTCACTGTCAAAAAATATTCTTGATTGAAAAAAAATTTGATGATCCTCTGAAATATGCTGCTGAAATATCATGCTGCTATCAGAAAATGTCTATACATGTGCTGTTATCTTCTTAATGCTGAGGTTCTGTAATGTTTATTGCTGATGTCTTGACTTGATCTTGACTTGATCAGGGGAAGACACAGTATTGTATGACAACAAAGAGGGGGCAGGAAGTGGATTTCCAGGTCACATTTCCTCAACTCTTGTCATGCAGTGAAGCTCTTGTCTTTTACACGCAACACAGATTCTCACTGACTCTCTTATTCTCACTTTTCTGTTTCCTCTCTAAGCCTGAAGAATTCTCACACCAAATATATTTTAATATATTTTATTTAGCTTTGTCATTTTATCAATCTTGTTGTTGTTCTACCTGTTTCCACTGTGTTTTTAGGTTTTTAGATTCTGTTATCCAATTCAGTTGCGACTGTGCTTGTCATATTGATTCTTATTTCTTTTGTTTGTCTCGAGGTTTTATCAACTCACCTCTGTGTTTTAGCACTGTGAAAATAGACTGTCCACTAGGTCCTGCCCCACTATATTATCCTTTAAAAGAGTCCCTTTGTATAGCTCACTCACTTAAGTCTAGCCTATATTATTTTGAGGGATCCGTCAGTCACTGCGTAGTTTGGATTGTTGTTATCAATTACCAGTATCAATAGTCCACAACAAATTCCACTTACTTTAAAAATGAAGATGTGGTTTCCATTCTCCTCGCTGGCTTGCTCTCTTCTCACAGCCTTATTTTTTAGGAGTTTTAGTGTCACTGATTTTGGTAGAGTCACTGTACTGGAAGCTCCCTGGTTGTGTTTGGCCCAGCAATCCTACTGGTTTGGACTTTAACCCGAGCCAGGTGATAATACAGATACACTACAGCATGAGGCAAAGTTCTTCTCGCCTTTATTTGTGTGTGTGTGTCTGTGTGTGTGTGTATGTGTGTGTGTGTGTGAGATACATCCTACCCTTGTACATCTGGCAAGTAGAACTACCTGCTGTAATCCTATAATAAATGTTAGAAGCGTACTGTATATACAAATGTCACAGCAAAAGTATAAACTATTTATAATATCATATAGGCACATTATAGGAATATTATTATTGATATACTATTTGATATGCATCTTTAAATGTTGTGACATTCTCCACACCATTCTGCCTTGCCTCCCAAAACATCTGTAAACATGTTTTTTTTTCTGTTCCTGGTCTTTATGTTGATACAAAACATACATATACACAACAAAAAAGTAACTGGATATTAAGTTTCAGCTCCAGCACTGAAAATATGCTCTGAGAGTGACGAATGAGACGTCATATCCTGGGAGCATCATTGGTCTCGCTTGTTTTGTTGACTAAGGGCAGCGGGCGTGGACGGAGTTTCTTCGTTGAGTCGATGTAACTTATTCCAAATGGTGAAACACCGCCCATTCGGGATACCTAATCGTAAAGTTGAACGCTTCACATTGTTTTTCGTGAAGGCGGGAGGATGAGAAGCAGAACTTTATTTTATTGTTGCTAGCCAGGTCACAGCAGGCAAATGATAATATTTATATTGGCGTTCCAGACCCGCTTGAGTTAGTAAAGCTTATCTAGTGCTGGTCTCAGCAACATTTCTCAAATTAACTTTGTTTGTGTCAGTTAAATAAACTGTTAACTTCGCGTTAGCTTGCTGCCCAGCAGCAGTAACTAGGTAAGGTTTACATAAAGGAATCTGTTAAAGCTAACGTTACTAAGCTAACGTTAGTTTACAGCGTTAGGTCAGCGAGATTGACTCGGTGGAATGGCAACAAAGAAACCTACAGAAAATGGTAATAGTTTGAATAGCTAGGCTAACGTTAGTTGTATTTTTGTATTAACACGGTTTAGTGAGCAAGCGTGACAGCTTGAACTAGCCTATTCATCAGCGTGACTTAACAGGTGTGACAGTGACATTGACTGTCAGTCCCACCTCATCCTCACCCCAACAGACAAATGTAGATGTTGTATCTCTGTGCTGACACAGTAAGATAGAGCCATTTCATTGAACCCTATTGATGTGACTAAATGCGTTTGTATTGATTAAGCCAGCTTGATATGATAACAAACTAGTGTTTAGTTGCGTTTCCTGTTCTGTTTCCGCTGCACAGATGCCACCCTTCCTTTTGCTGCGCTCCAGCTCCTGGCCCCGCCTGTGCGTCTGGTGTCTGCTGCTCTCTGGAAAGTGATGAAACAGAGAGATGTGATGCAGTATGGGACTGTGGAGGAGTTTGTGACATCGGCCTGCGAGACTGTCCCTGGGTTGCTCACCCCTAGACACCAGGGCAAGCTCACACTGGGGCTCAGAGGACGGGTGAGTGTTGGAGAGGGAGAGAAATCAGACAGAATCAGGAGTAGACTCTTAAGATTTTTTTCAATGATCCTCAGACTCACGTGAGGGCAGTGTCCCATTCTCTTTTCCTCTCTTTGTAGCAGAGTAGACTGCCTTCCCTTTTTATTGATGCCTTATATTTCCATGTTCCAGTATTATCTGCCTGGCATGAGTATTAAAACGATGCATGAGATGTATACATTCAATTGGGTCCCTCACTCAACTTGTGTTTTCACAGTTAATCTTGGAGCTTTTCTGTGGTCAGGATCAACCAGATCCGAAGGTGATCAGGCCACACCTTGAAAGGATCCGTGCTCCTGTCCCCTCCTCTTCCTCCTCAGCGCGTAATGTGGTAGGTCATATCAGACATTCAAACACACATCAACAACTCGTATCACTGTATTTGTCAATGTGGACAAATCTGAAACCATTATAGCCTCTTATATAAGTTTCAATATGCTGTTTGTAAAAGTGTTTTTTTGCGTGGATTCCAAAGCATCTTCTGATTCATTCAGATTTTAATGTCAGTGTAAATGTGTGTGGTATGAAATGTAATTCTTGCTCCTCTGTCTCTCAGAGGAAGGATATCAAAATTGAGAAAACGGTCAACAACTTTCAGGAGTTGGTTGAGACACTGCTAAGGGACCCTGCTGAGAGAGAACACTTCTTCGAGGTCAGTGCTCCTTCGCCATAGACACACACACACACCTGCAATGTAGAGATTTTCGAAATATAAATGTTTTATTTTGGTCAGTTATTCCTAACCTCAACTAATTATTTCCCTCTCTGCTATTTTTATGATGTCCCAGTAGGTGTACTTGGGGATATGATGTCATACCATTTTTATTCCATCTGCCAATAGGAGGAGTTTCCTGTGGATTATGGTCCTCAGTTTGACCAGGAACTGGAGAAGCTGCTGTGGGAGTTTCTGATCCGACTAGACCAGTTGCTCCCGGTCCCTAACCTAGCTCAGGTACACATAGTCAGGGTTTCCGAGAACAGCTTCCCTTGGTTTCTGACAGTGGACAACTTATTTATTGGTCTATACAATTTCAATAAGGTTACTTCTGTAAAGAGCTGATTCTGCCCATGCTGTGTTAAGCATCGCTAGTCTTAATGTTTTATATGAAGAGCTTTAGTCCAAAATGAGGTGTCTACCATTTGGGGGGAAAAACTGATGCAGTTTTTGACCAGTTACTCTTGCAAAATAATTGCTCTTATGAAAGTAAAACATATTATGGGTTACTGCTAATGTTAGATTCCATCTTTCTTTCTGTTTTTGAGAGTAGAATCATATGCAGTTTTAAAATATTGACTGAATTTCTGGCAGTAAATTGTATTCTTTATTATATAGTGTTTTGAAATGAAACCCTTGATATATTTATTTAACAATATTTTGACTCCCATCCCTCTCTGGAATTGCAGACTGTGTCATGGCTCAGTGCTGCCCCCCCTGTCCTGGAGGAGTGTGCGCGGGCAGCCACCCAGCCTCAGCTCCTGAAGATTCTGCTTCAGCACCAAACCTGTCTAGGCCATCTAGAGTCAGCAGGTAGAGCATGTTAGCGTGTTATTCATTGACCGTTTGCACTGTTTTACCTATAGGAACCCCAGTGATGTTTGGTTGTCTGCAAAAATGGCTTGGAGAGTAGACAAATTTACCAGCAATGGACTGGTGTGAAGTTCCCACCATGTTCATGTATCAAGGGCATAACATAGTCCAGGCCCACAATATTAAATCCATGATGATAATGATTTTCCACAGAATTTCCACACATTTAACATTATCCAGCTGATAACATTTACAGAAAAAAAATTGGCCTATTTACTTATCCACATGATCTCATTCTTTATCTGTATGCTTTTCACAGCTTCCCTCCCTCCAAACATGGGGGACTCCGTCCTGACTTCACTTTCTCTCCCACCCTCTGGAAGAGTACCTTCAAATCAACCAACAGGATCCAGAATGTCTTCTGTGGGCCAATCCATCATCTCCAATCCAGCACCAGAGACCGCTTGTACATCAAAGAGAGACAAGAAACCATTCATAACGCCTGTAATTGGACTGATATGCAGTGAAGATGTACCAGTCATGATCTCTGCCAATAAGAGGAAATCAAGAGATGACACACAATTGGAACCAAAGGGGAACTCACAATTCACAATGGTTAAAATGAGGCAAAAATCCAGAGGGGATGGAGTGAAAGAGTGTGAAGAGCAAGCATTGGAGAAGGAGAGGAATGTGCCAAAAACAAACGGTGGAATGAAACGTAAACAACCTGACAAAACAGAAACTCAATCAGATGAGGGGCAGGAGGAAGAGGTAGTGAGTGCCACCAGAAATGAGAGGAAGAGGATAAGTAGGAGTATGAGAAACAGAGTGAGCAGGCTTGGGCAGAGTGGAAGAGACCAGAGAACTAAAAACAGAGGAGGCGCTGTGAACAGTGGAAGTGACATGGAGTCTGACAGAGAAGTCCTAAGAACCTGTATGGTCCAGTTGGGTCTCAAAACGTTGAAACTGCCTGAAGATCCGTCCCTCTGCTCCATGTTGACCTCTTGTCTGCGCAGCCAACCCAAAGTCCTCATCACCAGACTCAAAATGACTTCAGCCGGGGCCAACGGGAGGGATACAGGAGGAAAATCCTCATATGTGCAGCCACAGGATGAAAGGAGGATGTCACCTGTCCTGTCTCACCCGCAGAGCATGAGTAACCATCTCCAGAGGCTTGAGTTACATTTTCCTGGCTTGGATGATAAAGAGTAAGAGGAATACAAGGGCTTAGCAGTATATCAAGCTCATATTAACACTGCAAGAACTCAGCATCTACATCACAGCACTATGAGCATCTCTTGAATGTATTTTTTGATGACAGTTGCCCATGAGTCAAGTAGTCCAGTGTCTGGCACGCAGGCAGCAGATTTGAGCCGTCAGTAACGCTTGCAACACAATGTGTAATGTTACTTTTGCCAATACAGCTTAACACTTGTATGGTACTAGCTGAATTACCTGCTTTTTTTGCAGTCCTATATTACAGGACAGTTTGGATTTCATCATTTAGCTTTTCCTCATCCATGTCTTGGTTTCCTCACTTAAATTAAAACACACATTGTGTCCCTTTGGCAGTGGTCATTGTAATTCCAAAATTACAGGGCACAATTGGCGGGGTTGACATTTCTATTTGCGTTTTTGCCTTGAGGCTGACGTACTAGATAATGGGGTAGACTAGTCACTAGTGAGAAATTCAGTGGCACACACTAGCCTACCAATGTAGACCATTAAGTGTTTCAAACTTAATGTCTTCTAATAAACACAACTGATTTAGTTTCCTTTTCTGTTTTGTTTGGGTTTTCTGTTTGTCCCTGTGGGATAGTATTAATGGATTTAATCCTTTAAAGTCTGGCCCGGACAGCTCAGTTGGTAGAGCATGAGACTTTCAGTCTTAGGGTCGTGGGTTCGATCTCCACGTAGTGTAAAACTGTAACTTGTAAGTCGCTTTGGATAAAAGCATCTGCTAAATGACTGTAATGTAAAGTGGAATCTTTTGGTAAGTCCTGTTGCAACTGCAATACCTGTGAAAACCATCACCATATGATACTTTGTACTGTGTACCTGTAGTACTAACTAATGTTACCTGGTAGTCTCTAGACCAGAATCATAATGGCCCCTAGCCTTGGCAAGTAAGTAAGCAGAAAATGAGTTTATGTAGCTTTTTATACTATTGCTCTGCGATTGCTGTTTTAATCATATTGTGTTGTATTGTCTCTGACAGAAATCATCCTTTATTACCAGGCAAAAGCAGTTCTCCCTCTTTCCAAAGGAGGAACACAGGTGATTTAGCCAAAAAATTAAATTGCATGAAATAGTTTTTTATTTGTAAGCAACAAGTAATCTCCTGACCATTTGACCTAATTTTAACAACTTATGTGTGTTTACTTTTATGTTTAGATACCGTTCCCCCTCCAGCAGACGGTGAAGACTTCATAGGTGATTCTGAAGATGAGGCGACAAAGAACTTCAAAGGCAGGGTATGTATTAGTAGTAGTATTGCTGGGACGTGCGGTAAACTTGTGCAGTGTTTCAATCCAGTTTGGGTCTTCATTGAGCACTAGATATAAAACAATATGTGTTACCTACCTGTCTACCAATCCGCCACAAACTACAGTGTATTTTTACTACTCACTATATTTGTACCTTGCTTTTCCTCAGTGTTTGACAGCTAACTGACTCTGTCTCCCTCAGCTGTTTCTGAAGCGCTACTACAAGACCAAACACGGGACATATGTGCCCACGCTGAGGGAGTTCTGGAAGCCGGGGAGGGCCAGACGGGACTTGCTGTCTCCTGGCAGTAGACACAAATGATGATACCAGTGTTCACTGCCAAAAGTGGTGCAGATGCATGCAGGATGAGAAATTAACACCAGTCAAATGCTCGTAAAAGTTGTTGTTTTCCCTAGCCAAACATGATTTGAGATGCAACAGCCACAGTGGATGATGAATTACACGTCACTTCCCGACCCTGGATGTGTCAGCATGACAAGGGTTTCAGTCGGGGTATGTCATCATGGAATAGGGTGGTTTTATGTTAAGGGATTTTTTTTTTCAGTCCAGTTGCTGACTGCAGAAGATCGCATGCTACAGTATATATTTTCCAGACTAGAATACATAGAATGGGGCCCATTGATGCCATTGTGATTGACCATTATGGGGACTATCATGTAAACATGGGGCAGCGTCTTGGTACAACTAGGCAATTATTATATATTTTAAACCTGTGCTAAATTAATAAAGGATTATTAAAGCTTTATGTAATAATATGAAATCACTTGTCAAACTGCAGTGTCATTTTGTACAATATATTTTGCTTTGTATCCACATGGGTGGAGTCTGTTATATGCTTCTACACTGTCCAAGAGGGTGTCATTAATGTGCCATGTTTGTGACAGATGGAGCTTTGAATAACCTTTGAAATATGTACATTTATATTCTGTACCTACTGTTTAAACTTGACAGGGTGAATCACAGTACTAAGGTCAAATACAGGAAATAACACTGAATGTCATCTCAATTCTGACATTCACTGTTGTAGGCTGATTTCATCCAGCGAAAAAGTGTTTTGACATATTATACTTTTTTTTGTTGTTGTTGTGATTTATGCCCAATGGAGTAAAAATGAGCATAATGATGACCCACTACAGGGAAGGAGCAACCATACCAACCATACCAAAACTTGGTGGTATTGGTGGACGAAAGAACAACCCTTTCCACCTTTGACCCCGTAGTTGACTCAAATCACGGTTAACCATGGGGTCATGCACAAAGCTAAGAAGGCATTTTCCCGTGTGAGACTTTTCAACACACCTGTAGGTTTAAGAACATTATTGATTTTATCCCAAATGAAAAATCACAATATTTATAAACTAGGGAATTGAAGTGTGTCATTGTATACCTTATTGTATTGCTTTATCTCCTATAGTATTACTGTACCTATAATATTCCTACAGGGACTAAGGTCTATAGGCTATCCATGGTATACTACAGCCATTTTATATGTTTTCAGTTTTCCACTATAATATCCCTACAATATTACAACAGGGATTCGTAGTTATATATTTAAGGTAAAGGGAACACTCTAGTCCAACACTGCCACCTGGGGTAGAAGAAAACAGTTGTAGGTAAAGACGTATTTTCTGTGCATCCTCATCCTTTGAGCTCTTACTGTACACTGTAATTTGACTGACTTGCTGAATATGACGCCGCCACAGAACTGAGATTCTCTTTAACTGCTGCGAAGAGCATTTTATGAATTCAAAAATTCTTGAAAAAAATAAAAATCAAAAGTGCTCCGAGGTATGTTGCATATACCTTGATAGTTTCATGGTGTTTGTCTTGTCTCTCTGAAACCCCAGACGCAGCAGGAGGAGGACAGCATGTCGGAGAAAGAGGAAGTCGTCGTTCTGTACATGTCAGAGGAGATGCGACGGTCGAGTCTCCATCTATCAGAAAGTGACCAGGAGCTTATTGACCTGCCGGCAGCCTCAAGGGAATCCGGCCATCTGTAAGTCCTGGTAACGTTACTCTCCTATAGTGATCCTATAATAAACTTAAAAATATATATCCCAGAAGAAAAGAGAGAAACAATATCATAAACGTATCATAAAAGTACTTTTAGTAAGTAAGGTCATTATGAACCACACACACTATAGTGGTAGGAATATTATAGCAATGCAACAAGAGATTAAAAAAATATACTATAAAGTCTCATTATGTCACTATAAATTACGATAATACACAGACACACTTTAGGTCTATAGGGGTGTTAGAGGAATATTATAGTGATTTTCCGTTCAAGGGCTAACTTTAATTTTACAATATCAACTTATGAAACACATCAACATCTTAACAGGTCCCTTTGCTTATAAAAATGTATTTTTACTTGGATTTTCAGAGCACATGGACACTCGCATCGTCTGAATTTGGGCCTTCGACGCTCTTTTGCCTCCACGGATCTCCTACATAACCCGCACCCTGGATCGTCCCGCAGCAGCTTTTCCTTAGAAAGCCTGAAGGGGGCGACACAGCCCCGCCCTGGTGAGACGAGATGAGGTTAAACTTGATTGCTATATCAATTAAGTCAGCAGAAGTAATAGGATTCAGCAGGGAAAACAATATAGAATATAAGCACACAACAAGAAAATGAAAGTCGTTGCTTTAGGTGGCTTAGGGGATGATTCAAGATGGTGAGACACGAGGAATGCTGAAGTGAAAACAAATGTAGTCAATGATTTGCAAGCATGCTCAATCCTCAC
>OOFE01032489.1:26112-36558 GCA_900323365.1 Monocentris japonica | reverse complement strand
GAACCCGCCTGCCAGCCCGACTCCGCCCCCCGCACCCAGCCAACGGCCCAACCACACACCCCAGTCTGCCACACTACAGTTTCTTCAGTATCAGTCTAAAATGTATTATAGGGTTACTATACATTGGGGTGATCCACGCAGAGCACAATGCATAAATCTCTCACTACAGGAATAGTCATAAGTAATAGTTCTTAAATCAGAGGCTGTGCAATTGAGACCTTTGATTGAAGCCTCAATATTTGAAGTGTTATTGTACTGGAAGGCTATCAACTGCCAGCTGTTAGACACACTGTAGGGCTTATTATTAGAGGTGCACTGTAGGTACAAATGTGTGACCTGGATATGGCAGAGAAGGGGCCTGAAAAAAGTATGTAGTCTCCATCCATTAAAAGAATAGGCTTCAGATTTCAAGCCATCATAGGATTTGAGGGGAACAAGAAAAAGAAAAAAGAAAAAGCAACTAGCTTTGTCATCTCAGCTGCAATTGCCTCTGTATTAGTATGTTATTTTGTGATTTCTGTAATTCCGAAGAATTCTTGGCCCCGCTTTTGGGTACTCCTAGAGAATTGTCTGACAGTGGCCAACATAGAGCGGGAGAGTTTGACCGCTTGACCCTATGAGATGTTTTGAGTGTTATTGAATAAGCCCAGAAATTATGATTGGAAGGTCCCACTGCAAATTTACAAATTCCTTTTTGATGTCTTCTGTCAATTTGAATTTGCAATGTGGAGATCAAGCACCAAGCAAGTAAGAACATACAACATACAAAAACCAACACCCTCAAGTGGGACTTGACTAGCCAAGATGAGTCTTTTTTCCTTTATCCATTGTTCAACCATTGAACATTATTTTGCAAGCGTGTTTAATTGTTTTTCATTTCAACACAGTTTGACAATCTGCAATAGATTGCTGGATTGGTTGTAAAGTTAGGCTCCTTAAACTCTCCTTAAACCCTTTAAACAAAGTGAACATGATTTTGGGATACAAAAAAACTCATCACCTTCATTAGGAGATGGCGGCTGATGCCTGTTTGCAACATCAAAGTAGATAACTTTGATCCATGCAGACTCTGTGGGCCTCAGGGAGGCCTTGGGTTAATGAGTTCCTTAAGATCCTATCTACTTTATGCCAACTCCCAGAGTGCCTTCCCACTGCTATGAACTAAGACTAGACAGTACAGAGTATAAAAAGATCAGACAGAACCTTTTCAGCAGTAACTCCTTACAAATGAAGGTGAAATTTTGCTGGCCACGACTTTCTAGAGTTAGCCCTCTCTGGTGCCTGAGGGCTTGAGCCTGATTTATGCTTCTGCATCTGGGAGCCTGCGTACATGCCCAGGTGTCGCCCACAGACGTCCGTGTGGGTGTTTGCCAACATACTTGCACTATGGATTTACGGTTGCAGACAAGACAACATGTGTTTAATAATATTCATAATATTTTCAAACTCCTTATGTATTCCCGATATAACAGTGACAAGGGTTGATTCCAGGAAAATAGTGACCTAAACATGGTATGAAACAATACCAAAATATCCAGTAATACTCGCTGAACATAGGCTCCACTAGATGCAGAACAGTACAGGTGGAACGGCGCATACAGCACTGAACAACATAGACTACCGTAGTTACAGCCTACACTTGTTACTGGTGGTCACACACACACAAGACATGGCCACACATGCTCACACAAACACACACACACACACACAGTGAAAGCTCATCAGTTCATCCTATAGACCAATTCCTATGTTTGCAAACACTGTCGTGCATGCGCACTAACTGGTTGCAGTTAGTGCTATGGAGTTGTACAAAATTTCGTGCTTAGCTAGCTAACTAGCAAGAAAAAAAACTTCATGTCTTCATGTCTCATAGAGAAACTTAGAATAGGTTAGAATATTATATATAATATATAATGTTTTTTCTGCTCAAGACAAAATATCTTCTGCAGATAAATTCATCCTTTCTGATGGGACTAACCTGATCTCTTCTCCCTTCCCTCGTGTCAGTGGGTGTGTGATCCAACTAAATGGCCAGACATACACCGATCAGCCATAACATTAAAACCATTCGGCGGTGGACAGGGGTCAGCATGGGCACTCTGACCGGTCTGCGGCTACGCAGCCCCATACGCAGCAAGCTGCGATGCACTGTGTGTTCTGACACCTTTCTATCATAGCCAGCATTAACTTTTTCAGCAATTTGTGCTACAGTAGCTCTTCTGTGGGATCGGACCAGATGGGCTAGCCTTCGCTCCCGTTTTGGAGATGCTCTGACCCAGTCGTCTAGCCATCACAATTTGGCCCTTGTCAAAGTCGCTCAGATCCTTACGCTTGCCCATTTTTCCTGCTTCCAACACATCAACTTCAAGAACTGACTGTTCACTTGCTTCCCAATATGTCCCACCCCTTGACAGGTGTCACTGTAACAAGATCAATGTTATTCACTTCACCTGTCAGTGGTTTTAATGTTGTGGCTGATCGGTGTATATACTACATTGTCTACTGTTCATTGCATGTCTTGCACCGTCCTGTTGCATTTTGTGTACTGTCTTTTGAACATGTACCAGTATGTACCGTTATACCATGTGAGTTGTCGATACGTCTCTGTGCCAACGCCATAAGACAATATCCTGAGCATGTATTCTATTTGTTTGATAAAGTGAGTCTAATTTCCTGCATGAGGAAGAGAGCTGGTCACTACGGTCAGCAATCACCTCTCAGACGGTGGGTTTCAGTCACAGGATATGTAGATTTAGCAACCATTGATCCAGAAGCCTTGTGACTGATAAGTCAATACTACAATCCTGTTGGGACTTTTAAAGTGCTACTCAGACTGATGATAAACTGTTAGGACAGGACACAGGATCTATTCAGGACAGATGCAAGGGAGCTTACTTGCTGCAATTTTGTAACTTCAGATTTAACAAAACTGCAGTTCTGAATGTGGCCTAAATGAAAGCTGTCCCTATCACAGCACTGAGTCAGTATCTTTCAAGAAACACTTGAGAAACCTTGAGAGTATCCTGACGCCAAAAATGGACTCCAGACCAACACAGCACTATCAATAATTCATGAAGCCCACCAGTGCAATCGTTTCAAGAGAATACAGGAGGTCAGAATAGCATGATCAGGCAGCTTGTTTGCTCGCCATGTTCCAGTTCCATGAAAGGTCTGATACAGATGCATTGTCTAGTGATATTGAAGAAAAAAAACACCAACCCCCTCAAAATTACGTTACTGGTCATGTTCTTGATTGTTGAGTCAAAAAAGGAAGGCATTTGGAAGGTAACACATTGGTGATGGGTCATTCCCACACAATTTGAATCTTTTTCAATTACATTTGAGTCTATCTCTCTATTTCCTTTGTTGTTAACTTGTATCCACCATTACTTTCCTTTCTATCTGTCATTTATTTTTCCTTTTTGTTGCTCTGTATGTACTTGTCTCTGTCTACCTTGTAGCCCTTGTTTTAAACAACATCACTTTCTTTCAAACATGATCATTTTCATCTTCACTATATTTTATGTCAATACAATTCTGTTTAGAAATAAACAATCAGATAATAATAAAATAAATTAAAATATATAAAATAAATAAATAAAATACAATACTAGAGAGCTAATTTATTACTTTGGATTTTTCTTTAGAAACCATTTTTTTTTTTGAGAAACCGGTCAATCAGTTAGACAAATCAGTCGTCAGCCCATTGCTTGTATTAAGAATTCAGCTCAAATTGAAACAGTTTGGTTGATTTTGTATGGAATTCTTCCTAAGGCAGATCTCCGACCCCTCTATCACACTTAACACTTCAAGTGCATTGCTCTCCGATGGCGGTTCATTCATTTCAAATGAAAAATTGCTGATTTATCCTGTTATGTTTTCATGATGACTTCATCAGTGAATCAAAGTTGCAATGAAAAGTCATATTTAATACTGTAATCATTAACCGCAGTTGATCAGTTTCATCTCATTACATTCTGAACCACGGGACACTTGTTGGTTGTATTTTATGTCATGTCTTATGTTCTGCTTTTTTTGCACCTTGGTCCAGTGAGGAAGGACATTTTGTTTGGCTGTATGTGCTATATGGCTGAAATGACAATAAACTCTACTTGACTTGACTTGACTTGTGTATAGCTCTTAACATAGTTTGTTAAGAGCAACACAAAAGTATTGCAGATGAATTGTGATCACAGTGAGGCTGGAAGGTAAAAGCATACAGTATGTACTTCATATCTTTGTACTCATATTGTTGTAAAAAATGTAAGTTCTTCATTACAGTAGCATACAGGGATCAGATACGTTGTGGCAAGTGGTCAACTCTCATTATGTGGTAATCCGCAGTGCTCGAGGCATATCATGGCAGCCCACTCACTGTTGCTTAGAAGGAGTCACTTTCCTCCAGGGTGCACGACTCAGTGAGTTAGTCAGTGAGTAACCATGGAGGGCTTCACCACAAACTGAAGATAAGGTTCTCTTCCCTCTTTTCATCTTTTGTTTTCTACAAAGAGTGAAAAATAATCTTTGTATGATAGAACTAGTGATATGAAAGCTCTGCTTGCTGAAATACAGTCATCATCTATTTCAAATAAAATAACCCTCATTTTAGTCACAGCTGGTACGTTGCCCATCCCTGTAGTGAAGAAACGGCTTTTCAGCAGTTATGTCTTTCTACTGATACAAAAAAGAGATCATGTGACACAACTTGAGGATTGAAGAAATCCATGCATCCCCTCTATCTCCTACATTTACAACAGCCCCGAAGAAAATTCATTTTTTAATGGTTGCACTTCTTTGACAAACCATGAAATGGAGGGTTTTGGCATCCATATATATCTAAGCTGCGAGTCAACCGCCCTCTGCTCACGTAGGCACACGTTGCATCATTAATACTGCTCTTATGTAACACATTCGCCATACTCCTGTGGAAACCGTCCGTCCATGGAGTTCATAGATACACAAACATGCATTAATCAATCCTTATGTTACATTCCATTACACTGTAATGCAGTGCATGAATAAAAAATTAAGAGCAAACACAAACGCCTGTTCGTCAGCACTATTTCCCACAGCTGTCTGCTCCATGTCGCCTCAAGAGTTTTGGGGAGGATTCCCAATAACTACCCTACAAAGTCATCAAGATAATAGAAACCAAAACGGCCCTTGTTGATTCACGTGACGAGCCTATCTATCCCAACAAGGACGACAACAGAACTGAGAGATACGTTCAAACAGTTTTTCAATGAATCCCCTCAGATACTGGAGCCGCCAAACTGGTGCATCTCATCCCGTCTCCCTCAAAGACATTTTACTTGAATTCGAATTAGTTGTATAAATCAATTAGCTGCATTTCGTTTACTCACCATTTTTGTCTGCCCGCCGGAATATCTGTAAAAAGACAAAATAAGATCAGGTTTGGATTTTTGCACATTCTTGCACAAATGATAACAACAAAGGAAGAGGATGAAATCAGACATCGCCGATGTTTAAACTTGAGCAATTATGAAAAAAATATCTTGATGTGAGGGGAATCTGTGTGGTGAAATAGAGGATAGAAGTGTAGCCACTCAGAGATAAAATGAGAAGAAACTGAAAAATAAGAAGATATCGGCGAAGCAACGGGGAAGCCTCCATAACCTCTATGAAACCACAAACGTGGATCAAGCTATCTGTACAAATAAATGTTTTTGGCATTTTACTGTCCTTTTGTGCACAGGAGAACATTCAAGTAGAGATGTAATTTCCACAGGCATCAGTAGAGACGTAATACCTCCTTGGGAAATGAAGCGCTGACATTTATATTTGCCAGGAAGGAGCTTAGGGACAGGAAAGTTGGTGACTGGAATGATAGCATCTATCTATCTATCTTTTTTCTTTCTATCACTTCCAGGCAGAGGACAGTGAGATAATCATTCTGCTTTAAGATTGTTGCCCAAAATTTGTGTGAAATTTGCAAAAGCAGGAAGCAATGGCCTTTCATCTTAAATCTGTTAGGGTATGAACACGGTAACAAAATCACCATTATCCTCTTCATTCTCATCGTCATGTAACACCAAAGCACAGTGTGAGGAATTGTGCAGGAGATGAGAGCAGCACCTCATTCACCTCGCCACCATTTCTGATAAAACACCTTGTGTGCACCCAGTCAGTCCCAGAGAGAGTCCGATGGCTGGCTGAGTCACTGTATGATCACAATGAAGTGGTGCACCCAGATCCATAGCTGTCACCTTTCAAGCACACCGGGGTGTGAAAGCCTCGACATGCACCGTTAGCATCCCATTTTAAAACAACATCACACCTTCATTCAATTCTACTGAAGGGAGCACACCATGGCGAGCCTTAAAGAAAATCATTGAAAAAAAACAGAATTGCATTTAAAATAGGAGCTGTACTGAACAACAAAAGTTAAAGAAATTGTACAGAATAACAAAGAAATTCTCTTCGATTTGGGAAACACTGAGTCCTCCTGGCCCATTCCAGAGTACAGTGTGCACTTAACATCTCTGAACTGACAAGCAGGAATCTTGATTTTTAGGATGTTTTATAGAGTAACAGCCGACTGATGATCACATGAAACCTAGAGGCCGCCATGTTCAAGGAGCTTCAAGGTGCTGTCACCGTCACTTCTGCCTAAACCATGAAGTGCTGGTGTAAGCATCCTGTTGAAAACGCCTCAGAGGGAAGCCTACAGGGAACCGTTCCATAAAGTCAGCAAAAGAAAAGGGTAATAAACAGTGGCTCTGAAGAAACCTGAATGGTTAGCCCCTGAGGTGGAGATTTACTGGCTTTTATTCATCCATTGCGCTCTTAAGTGTTTGGGAGGGTGGAGTTGATGGAGATAATGTCATCATCGGCAATGCTGATGAAGACATCCTAAAGGCAGTATTAGCTACATGGATGATGTACTGCCTCAGCCAATCCCTCAGGCCCGCCAACATGAGTCCTACTGATGTGGATAAGCGAATGAACATCTGGGGCAACTTCCTACTGCAGAGCATCTCAGCCACGTACAAAAACACATAACGCACTTTCCCATCAGCTTCTGAGGGCAAAGTACTATCTCAGTAAGAACGGCGAGACGCGTCTCAGAGACGGTAAAGTACATTTGTACACACCCAGCAAACAGTTTAGTAGTATTGTGAATCCTCTAACCCATTTAATTAAATAAATGGAGACAAAGCCTGTTCCCAAAGAGAGAGAGAGAGAGAGAGAGAGAAACATACTGGTTATTTAATAAGGCTGACAGCAAGTATAACTAAGCTGTAATGAGTCCATGGAGAGGTAGACGAGCATAAATGAGTGTAACCTGGCATGATTTAATTGGTGGGAAAGCAGAGGAAGGGCGACAAAATATTATGGCAGCAAAGTTGGAAATATAGCTTACAGTGAGAAGCACACTCTGTCATCTGCATTTGTGCTGCTATTGTGTAAAATATTGCATCCATTACCCACTGTAATAGGTTCCATAAAGGGATGCCAGTTCGGAGATTATGCAGCATATTGGGCTGGAGTCAGAGAATGGATGCTAACGGCATTTAAGCCAAATGTGCACTTCCTGCAGTCTAATGTTCCCTTTGCTGGCCAATAATCTGCCTCTAAGAAACTGGGTAATTCTATTTACTTCTAGGAAGTCTGAGGCAAGGAAATGATGCTGCTGAAATATTTTTGTGTATTTTCTGGAACATCCCCAACAAAAATCAGAGGCAACACAGCGACATATAGGCTCCACACAGTGTCAAATGATACTAATTCCAAAAATACGATATTGCACCTATACACAGTATTGTCCTGTGGGGAGCCGAAAGCAAGGCTGGAACTGGTTTTGTATGGAGGGATTTAGGAGCACCTGTAAATTATTGAGCCAAGGAAAAATAACTGTGCTGAATCTAAGTACCTCCAGTTGTGAAACATTCCTTGCTGTGCTTGTATGTCAAACCCAGAGTGAGCTGTGCAAGCTGATTGAATCATTAAAAATGTAGGGTGTTTGTATTTTCTAATGGGTGTTTCTATTTTCTAACAGGATGAAGAGAGGGCTATGCCTACTATGAATCATTAACATCAAATCGTGTTCAATAAAATTTCCGAAACACCCTCCTGTTTCATCTAGGAACAACCAATGTCATGACCCTTATTACGAAATTGGTACACAGCCAAAATCAAACGCCTATGTCTTCATGATTTGTAAGTTGAGGGGTTAATAACATCAAAACATCAGGCTCCAGTGTATTTGCGTGCAAAGATTATTGCGAGAAAGCATCTTTTGTGTTATTCACGCACTAATGGGCAAGCCCTCTCACCTTTCTCACATAATGGGTGTAAATTGAGCACATATGGAAGCTATTGACATGCATTAACTCCCTATGAACCATTCATAAAGATTGAACTTGTCTTTTTTTTAGGTTACATTTGACGATGAGGTGAACGTCAACTGAAGACGTCCAATTTTCTATTTGGAATAATCACGCATAAAAGCAATAATAATAAAAACCAAAAAGCTACTTGGTGATTCTGGGAGGCATAAGGCCACTTTACACACAAAACGAAGGTCTACTTACATCCTGAAAAATAGAGATGCCTTGATTTTGGCTCAGCTCGAGCCCCTGCTGTTTCCTCAAGTGTTCGTGCTTGGCAGACTGAAGACACATGGTAATCATCTCTGTACAGGCCAGCATTGTGCCACTCTTATTTTCGATGCAATTTCTGCCTTTCGGAGAGATTGTCCTTGCGAGGGTGGTTGTGGTCCTGTGATCGGTCTCTTCTCCTGCCGTGGGATGGACCCAGCCTGCCGCCCGCTGCACGTTAACGGAGAGACGATTTGATTTGACAACATGAGAAACTCCGCCTCTCTACATGGACGCTGTCAGGAGCTATTCATAAAATCCTGAGGAATGCACCATCTGCTGGTGAGCGCCCTGGTGAACGCAGACCACTAACTATCCAATTTACTAGGATATAGCCCAACATTGAACAAAAAAGGTTTTCTGTCTGTGAAAAAGAAACAGGATGACCTAACAAAGATGATGCTGGAGACGGGTGATAATAATGAGACAGTCCTAACGAAAAATCTGTTCTACCTGTAATATTCCTCTACGGACTTATAGTGTGTCTGTGGTATTTACTAGTGAGTTTATAAGCAGTGTTGGGGGTAACGCGTTACCTTGCAACGTGCTATAGTTCTCAGATTACTTTTTGAGGTAACGAGTAACTCGTTGGGGTAACTTGTTTTGCTATTTTTCGTCCATATTGTTTCAGTTGTTATAAATTCAATAAAGAGTAGAGAAAAACGAAAACCCCGCGGCATCTCGCGCAGACTTGCTGCTATTTTAAACGCAGTTACAAAGCAATCTAGGTCAGTTTTATATAAATGAGATTGTCTCACTGTTTTAAAAACAGAACAGCAGTCTTGCATTGTGTCTCGGTAGAACTGAAGCCGTATTGCTACAGTATGTTCTGAAGTGGGTAACGCAAAAGTACTCTAATGAGTTTCCTTTATAAAGAGTAATTTAGAGTAACTAATACTCTCTCTAACACTGTTTATAAGCAGCTACCTTGTCTTGCTAAAAGCCTATTTTTATCTCCTGGTATCACTATAATATTCGTATGGGGATTTGATATTTGTATAGTATCCTTCTGAAATGTATTATAGGATTACTATAGGAAAATAAAAATATAATGACATTGGTTTGTACAGAAAGTAAGTCTAGGACAAGACATAGAGGGACTTTTTTAGACAGCTGAGATATTTCCAAATTCAAAATAGCAGTCAGTTTGGACTTTCAAGGTGGAATGATGGGTTGACATTTCCCCCATTAATTCACTGAGCTACAGTTATGTGGGTCTTGTTGATCATTACCACTCCAGTTTCAAGTGTATAGCATAATAGTGAAGGAACCCTAATCAGCATCTTGACAACTCCCTAACCCTCCCTTGCCTGGCCCCCCAAAGCTGTCTGAAACCTATGAGGGCTGTGAAGGGTGGGAGTGGAGAAGATTGCATAATGCTCTTCCACTTCTCTCCAATAACTTGTGACAGTGCCTGACCCTCTGCTTACTTGCTGTTTTGAAGTTCGTCCTCAGTGCAGGTCAACAGGTGAGATCCCTGAATTCCTTTCTTTAATGTTTTCACTTTTAGGTTGTATATTGTGTATATTGGGTTATATATATATTATTATCATTATTAGTAGTAGTCGTAGTAGTACTAGTAGGAGCAGTAGTAGTAGTAGTAGTAGTAGTAGCAGCAATAGCAGTAGCAGTAGTATTAGTAGTAGTAGTAGCAGTAGTAGTAGTAGTACTAGTAGTAGCAGTAGTAATAGTAGTAGCAGTAGTAGTAGGAGTACTAGTAGTAGCAGTAGTAATAGTAGTAGTAGTGGTAGTGTTATTGTTATTATATTTATTTAGGCTCATTTATTTTGTGACAAACATGTAAAGCCACAGGCAAAAGCATCTT
>OOFE01032489.1:11134-25441 GCA_900323365.1 Monocentris japonica | reverse complement strand
CTAGTAGTAGCAGTAGTAATAGTAGTAGTAGTGGTAGTGTTATTGTTATTATATTTATTTAGGCTCATTTATTTTGTGACAAACATGTAAAGCCACAGGCAAAAGCATCTTGATAGACCCACCACAAGAACAAACCACAGATCCTGAGAATTGCCTTATCTGTTGACCGCAGACCATTGTGACAGGGATATGATACTGCTGGTCTGTGTTTGTAAACTGAACTACACATGGAGGTGCACATCAGGTCACTAAATGTAAATTTGGATCAGTTATTGTTTTGCCTTCATTTTGATGGGCTAATTCAGTGGTTCCCAACCCAGTCCTCAAGTACCCCCTTGTCCCGGGAACCACTGGGCTAATTCTTAATGCCTAACCTTCGGCCTACGACCATAACCAACATTCAACCATTTTTCTTCCCACACTCGAGAAAGTGAGAAAGTGGGAAAGTGGAAAATAATAGTCTTTGGGTTGCTAATCGAAATAATTAAATACATCCACGTTGTCTTTCATGGAGGAGAGTTTGATATCCTATAGCAGTAACCAGCCACGGCAATGACGTCTCTGTCAGAGTGACACTTAACGCCTGCAGAGAGAAGATAAGCAGCAGCAACCTGCCGCGCCCAGCAGGAGGCACCTCTCTGGAGCACAACTTTACATGAGCTGCACTGCTCATACATGTCTAGCACCTCCAAACATTTCCAACCTCACAAGAAATAATGGGATTTTGGTTTTATGAAATTGCAATGAAAGTGCAATAATTCCCCGTCCACTTCATTTTAAATTTCGACAGCCTGACTGTGTTAGGGTTGAGTTATTCATTTTTCTGTAGCACATCCATAACACATTTTCTCGAAAATGCTTGAAGCAAAAGAGGTTACATCAGGCCGTCTGTGAAATGACAGTTTTGCCCTCTACACGTCCTGTCAGTGAAATTACAGTCCTCTTTCTTTTCGTAAAATAGATTTCATGAATGTATTGCACAAAGTGAATCAGCCTTTGAAGCTGTATAACAAAAAAGGATTCTCTCATCTTTTTGACTCAGAGTTGGAACAGCTTCGGTGCCATGGCTGCCTTCCTCCACCACTGCCCCTTTCTGAAGTCTGCCCCTAAGCCAGCCTTGAGGAGGACGGGGGCCGCCTTGCTGTCTCTGGCAGACCGATGCCCCATCATCGCTCGCCAGATCAGTGTTAGCTGCCCCCCCTCCCTGAAGACTAAGCTGGATGCCCCACCCACCCAACCACCAAGCCGCCGGCCTATGACGGTGGACCAAAGGAGGCAGTTTGCTCAGTCGGCTACTCAGGTGGCTGTGGCTGTGTCAACGGGCTGTCCCTTTGTCACCTCCCAGATTGGGATGGTCCATGCCAGCCCTGAGGTACAGGAGGACGTCCAAGCAGGTATGCAGATAACACAGAACAAAATGCTCTTGTCATAATGATGCTGCAGTGAAAATGGAAACACCACAGCAATCGTAGATTCAGGTTTAAACTCCAACAGAGGCACAAAGATTAAGTAAAGGCAAAATGAAGAAGTGGCACAGCAGTTTCACGGTCACGGGCCTTCTCTCCTCTGTCACAGGTATGATGACTTCTCTGTTGAAGGGTCTCAAGGGTTCGATCCTTCCGACAACATCAGCTCAAACCAACACTGTCACCCACTTCCTGAAAGACAACATGGGTGTGTTCACAGCGCTAACATAGGCTGCAAACCCCAAATATTACTAATTTAATTAAGTGCAGTCTGTAATAATACTTTTTTTTCCCACATTTGTCTATTTAGGTAGAAGTTTGTTTAAAATACATTGCCTTTAGTGGTTTCAAGTCAAAACTATCCAAATATCACCGCTGTGTTTCCATCTCTGCAGTTGGCCCCAGCTATGACTATGACAGCTTCTTCAACGAGAAGATTTCTGATAAGAAGAGGGACCACACATACCGTGTCTTCAAGACGGTGAACCGGAGCGCTGAGATCTTCCCATTCGCTGACGACTACTCCATTTCTGGGAGGGAGGGCTGCCAGGTGTCTGTCTGGTGCAGCAACGATTATCTGGGGATGAGTCGGCACCCGCAGGTCCTCAAGGGGATCAGGTAAAATTCAGCCATTGCACCCTTTATGGGTGTTAGGAGTAAAGGCAGGGGCAGCACGGTGGAAGGTCCTGTGACTCTAAATTGCCCATGAATGTTTCTATCTGTGTTAGACTGTGATGGACATGGGTGACCTGATGTTTCCCTGGCTTCTGCCCAATGCATGCTGGGATAGGCCCCCTGTCACTCTGAATAGGAATAAATGGGTAAAGACAAGAAAGCACATGCAGAACTCAATCAGGTCTAGTTCACTAGCAGCTAGACACATTATTTCTACTAGATTATTGCTGTAGTCTATTAAGGCCAGTCGAAAGGACAAAGTGATTTAGAAGGATTAAGATAGGGCTCCTTTCATGGCATGGACTATGTGGACGTTTGGGTCAGATATAAACACGTCATGTTATTCTGTATACCCTCAGAGATGCCCTGGACAGGCATGGTGCAGGAGCAGGTGGAACCAGGAACATCTCAGGCACCAGTAACTTCCATGTGGCCCTGGAGCAGGAGCTGGCACAGCTCCACCAGAAGGACGCAGCTCTGACTTTCTCCTCCTGCTTCGTGGCCAATGACTCCACCCTCTTCACGCTGGCCAAGATGCTGCCGGGTAAATACTGACCTTGACCTCCGAGCCAAAGGTCGAGTTCATAGATATAGAATTCATGTAAAAACAAGAAGGGATCTCACTGTCTTGTCTTAAAAAAATTACAAAAATGCTGCTCATTTTTCAGACAAAGATGCATTTCAGATAAATGCATCTGGATATTGTGAGGTGGAAGTCATTCACTCCATTGGCCTCATGGTGTGTTTGTTGTGATATACAGGGTGTGAGATCTATTCTGATGAGGGGAACCACGCGTCGATGATTCAGGGCATCAGGAACAGTAGAGCCAATCGCTTCATCTTCCGCCATAATGACAGTCAACACCTGGAGGAACTGCTGCGGCGCTCTGACCCCAAGACACCCAAAATTGTGGCATTTGAGACTGTGCACTCGATGGACGGTGAGCACTATGAAATGCTGACTTGGATTGAGGTTGTTTAGGTTTAGTTTATTTGTTCTTACCTATTTAGGCTGACATAAATCACATAAAGTAATAGTATACAGCCTGGTAAGTAGTACCAGATTCATTATTATATGAAGAATTTGCTTCTGACGGTATAATTGACTTTTGTTTATATTATTGTCTTTTTGACTTATGATCATCACCGACTGGAGTTCATAGTTTACCCAACTTTTTATTTGCCACTACATCACTTCGTACAATCAATAAAATACTAAAGAGAGAAGAGCACAAAGCACAAGCACAAACTGTGTAGTTGACAAAGAAAGAAACCCCAAGGGTCTTGGAAAAATGACAAAATCTCAAGATGACAAACAAAGACACAAACGAATTGGGCAACAGAAACCAACTGAAATCAAGAACTGGGTTTCTAAGTGTTTTTGTTGTATCACCAAAGTATATGGATAAAAAGATATTTCCCATACTGTGGTTTCAGTGCCATTAAAATGAAATGTCATTTCAAATGTCACTGTCCCCCAAAGTAATATTCATTTACTTCTAAATTCCAGTTTGGGGGTATTTTAGATTTCTATGACCTAGAATAATTCAGTCTGCAGTAGTGGTCCTTTATTATGGCTTCCCATGGGACAAAACAGTTTCCCCCCTCACACCCTAATTTATGATATTACACTGATGAACAGCTCCATAAATATGAATTGAAATAGACTGAATAGGAGGATTTTCTGGGGATAAGAATACATATCGGCCCACTGTGATGTTAATGTTCTCTGATTTCTAGATTTGGGAGAGACTTGTTCATGTAATAGAACATTTCCAAGCCATAATAACAGATGCTAACTCCCAAAGCACACATCCCCTCTATCCTACACAACAGTGACATCCACAGCACTCGTTCACTTGCTATTGCACAGCTATTTGTACCATTTTATTCCTTGGGGCTTTCAGGTGCCATATGTCCTTTGGAGGAGCTGTGCGATGTAGCTCACCGATACGGAGCTCTGACATTTGTTGATGAAGTGCATGCCGTAGGCCTGTATGGAGCCCATGGAGCCGGAGTTGGAGAGAGGGACAATGTTATGCACAAGATTGACATTGTTTCTGGGACCTTAGGTGAGCGTTATGTGGTTTAAATTTCAGCCTGCGTTGACCTGTTTTGTTCCAACTCCATTTTGCCACAAAAGGTATGACGAAACACCTTATTCTGAAAGAAATGAAAAGCCGCTCCCGCCAATACCCACTTCCCTTACATCAGTTACACATACCAACATCCCACAGTTACCACAGTAGTGAATATTGCTGCCAACATTCGCAGCAATAACTTTAACCAGGCGAGATGATGCCCTGATGTCGGTTGACCAAAGGCACAAGGGGAGCTAACTCATTTCAGAGGAAACAGGTATTATCAGCCGTGTGCCTGCTCTACTCCCAGTCTGGTCATAGTGATAAGACCTTCAACAGGGAGTCCATAGTGTGTATGGTCTTCTGTTGGCTGTAAGGCTTTGAGTAGAAGTCCCTGTCAAGTACACATCAAGTATAAACTGATTCTGGATTCCAATCAACCTTCAATTCACTGAGAATAAAGAAATAAGCTGAAACTAAAACCACAAATCAAACAGTTTCCCAGACACTATTTCCGAATTGAACAATGATAATATTTGGCCTCACATAGCTCCTTCTGTCATTACTGCTGCAGGCAAAGCCTTTGGCTGTGTGGGAGGCTACATTGCCAGCAGTGCCGCCCTGGTGGACACGGTGCGCTCATTTGCAGCCGGATTCATCTTCACCACCTCACTGCCCCCCATGGTCCTGGCTGGGGCCCTGGAGTCTGTCAGGGTCTTGAGGAGTCCCGAGGGCCAGGCCCTTCGCAGGGCCCACCAGAGGAACGTCAAACACATGAGGCAGCTGCTCATGGATAAGGGACTGCCTGTGGTCAACTGCCCCAGCCACATCATCCCCATACGGGTACGACATTGTGCCACCTTCCTATCTTACTGTTACATGTCTCATATGGGACACAGCAATATCACCTACTGCAAGCAACAATTTCAAGGACAAAGCATAGGTCTATTATTAACCTGTCATGTCACAGAGAATTATCAAATTAAAATCACATAGGCATTTCTATATTTTATATATTAGGGAATTGACAACACTTTTACCCCATAAAGGCATCACAAAATGCCTAATATATAATGTACCATAAACCTTTTATACATAACATGTAAAAGTGTGCAGCTTTTTCGATCAGCATCACTGTAACACGTTGTACTCTATAGTATAGCTCATTGGCATTAACGCTACCATAGCAATGGGTTTGATATCTACTCCCCAATACCAAAGATGTATGCACTTATACTGGATAAAAGCATCCACCAAATGGCTTATTTTACTTATGTCTTCGTTTCAGGTGGGCAACGCTGAGCTCAACACCAAGGTGTGTGACACCCTGCTGGAGAGGCACAACATCTACGTCCAGGCCATCAACTACCCCACGGTGCCTCGTGGTGAGGAGCTGCTGCGCCTGGCTCCCTCTCCTCATCACAACCCAGCCATGATGGAGTACTTTGTGGGTGAGTATGGCCAGCAAACCCTGTCTGGGGTTTCTCCGTAGAAATAAAGTCAAGAGTTGTTCTGGTTGATGTCCAATCAAGTTAAGTGGGGACAGTGGCGGGTATGGATGATTTATGTTTGCCCTTAGTGGCTGTCTTTGCTTCGTAAGCATATATTTGGCCCCTTGGCATCCACTTGTCACCACGTACTGCAATGCAGTAAAAATGACACTATCCTGTCAAGATGTTAAAAGTCTACTACTCCTACTAGCATGGCTCACTGAGGGGCATGCTGGCTAAACATTAAGTAATCTATGATTTTATCGACCTTTATTGGTGACCAAGGAATTCTACCAATATCGACAGGTCTCTGACACAGCTTATGGTGGCCTGTAATTCACATAAATAATAAAGTCACATTTTCACAATAGAGACAAGTAAGCTGGCTAATTAAAGCAGAGATCCAATAGAAATGTCTAGTGAAGAGGTCATGATGCAAAATACTGTAATAATGTTTTTTTTAGATTCGTTTTTAAGCTTTATTCGATAGTTGACAGTGGAGAGTGACAGGATGGGGGATGACATGACAAACCCAGGATGTTGTGATCACAAGGCATGCACCCTAGCCAAGTGAGCCAGAGAAATACTGTAATAATAATACTGCTTTGTGCTTTGCTTATCAGTGTTCGTAGCTGAAATATCTCGCAACGCCACTAGCTTGCTCGTAGCATCGGCATTCCTCATTTAGCAGTTGAAAAACCCCTGCAGATGTATTATGGTCATTTTGTGCTATGGGACAGTAAAAAACATACTTATTGCACCTTTAATTAAATAAATAGATAAAGTGTTCATTGTGTTTCACTTACAGAGAAACTGGTGGAGGTGTGGCGGGAGGCAGGGCTCTTCCTCAACAGCCCGGCCACAGTTTCCTGCACCTTCTGTGACCGCCCGCTGCACTTTGACCTCATGAGTGAGTGGGAGAAATCCTACTTCGGCAACATGGAGCCACAATACATTACACGAGAATGTAGAATGTAATAAGACTTTCCTTTCAAGTCAGTGATTCGGACTTAATGTATTTACTTCAATTCCAGTATTTATATTTTCCCGCATTTATGCTTCCTGAAGTGACTTATGTTCTGATTTAAGTGTGCCTCCTCCCATTTAAGAGCATCACACCTGCACACGGGCACTTTCTAAAATCTCTAATCTATCTATCTAAATATGATGGTTTAGATTGTATTAAATTACGCTATTTATTTTCATGTGGTATAACTAATCCTTCATATCATAAAACACAACTATCGTGATTTGTTTCCATTTCCAAGATAGTATCATTGCTGATGTTTCATTAAAACTGGAAAGACCCACTGCCCAACTTCAATCTCTGAATGTATAAGAAATCGTTGCAGTAGAAGCAATTTGGTTTATTACATAAGGAATAATAAAGTTGTAATTAAATTCATGATGTTGAATGATGGAATACCATAACAAACAATACCTTTAATACTACAAACTTCATTAGCAAATGGAAGACATAACATAATCCCTGCATACCCAGTCTCGTCTCCTACTCAACGAACCCTCAACATGTCTTTGTAAAACTTTGGATACATTTCTCCATCATTTAGATAGTTCCTCTTCAATGCAATGACATCTTCAGGAACAGGCACTGATATGGCTCCATTATGTAAGCTAGGTTGGAGATCTCTTGCCGTACTCTGAATATCAACACTAGTTGACATTGCAGGGGCTGGCCACTTCACGTTTGACCTTTGCCCTGAGCCTGCGGAGCTCTGCATTCTCACTGTCCACCACCAGGCCACACTCAATCAGGCTCCAGGCCTTACTGAGCTGTTGGTTCCCGTAGTGCTGTAGGGCCCCTCGTAGGAAGCACTCCGCCAGACGCAGCCTCCCCAGACTAGCCTCCACACACTGTATGGCTTGGCCCCTGTGGAGCTCCAGGGCCTGGGTGAAGTCCTCCAGAGCTGGCCCTTCTCTGGAGCACAGCACCAGGCTGCGGCCTCGCCGACACAGATCCTCAGCCCAGACCTGGGGGTCATCTGAGCAGCTGGAGTCGGACCCGCCATGGTTCTGGATAACTCGGTCTAGGTCGGCTATGGCCCTCTCATGTAAGCCCAGCTGGGCAAGGCAGGCAGCCCGCTGGCGGAGGTAATGGAGTCTATGATTACCCACTGCTTGTACCGCCACGGTCAGGAGTGTGAGGGCCTGATCCCAGTGGCCACTTGATGACACAGTGCTGGCCTCCTGAGCTGCTGCCTATTACAGTACATACATGCAATACACATCATACACAATTCATATATCGACGTATAAATTCTCTATATCTACAGTACATTTGTGAGATGATGATATAGATACAGTGTTTCCTAGATTTCTGTGTTTGATTGTAGTAAAAAGATATTACATTATGATCTGAACAATTTATGTTTAGCACCATTTATTCCTTCCAGTCATCAAAACAAAGGTATACATAAATAGAAATTGACTATTATGGCCAATAGATACCATTGTGGCAATGTCTTCAATCCTGAAAATGTTTGGTGCATTGATAAATCTGAACAATTTGACCTATTTCGGGCTTATTTCGCCTCCAGAAACACTCAATAAAAGAAACAAATTAACAACCAAACCTCTGCCAAGCACCTGTGCTGGTATCTCAGTGTTACCTGTGCCGTGCGTTTCCGGTGAAGGAGAGGGACCAGGGCCAGCAAGAAGTCCAGAGTGGAAGGATCTTTCTCAGCCAGTTTGCTGAGCCGGTGAGCCGCCCCGCTGTAGTTCTGCTGCCAGGCCTCCACCACCCCAACTCTGGCCTGTGCCACTGCCTCCCTGGGCTCCTGGCCAAACACCTGGCACAGGTGAGCGCTTGCTGCCTTAACCTCACCTGGAGCAGATGGAGCACAGCAGCAGGAATAGGGGTCACTGTGCATGTAGAGCACTGGGTTCTTGTTACCAATGTGGAACCATCATACAACACAATCCATACTCTCCTATGCAGACCAGGTCCAATAACATCAAGGATCATACTGAGAATTCAAGCAGCAAATTTTGGCAAGGTTTCCACCTTACCTTTGGCTAACAGTATGTCCACATAGAGGAGATGCCATCTGGGGTCTCTGCAGTCAGTCTTCATCAGAGCTCCACCAATCACAGACGCCTCTCTGAGCTGCTCCTTCTGGCAGGGAACGGAGTTAGCAACCAGGATCTCTGACAGGTTGGTCCGACAGTACTGCTGTAGCCAATCACAGACCAGTTTCCGTGCCTTGTCCTTGAGTGACAGGATGTCTTTGGTGACTATATCGGTTCTTATCTGAAGTGCTGCTAGGATATCATGAGTGCATTCCTGTGTGAACAAGGGTTGTTTGACTATCACATTTAAATGGACAATGCACCTTTAAAGCTGCACTAGGCAATTTTTATGTGAAACTACACTTATCAGCCTAAATCACCAAGTGGGGTTGCAATGGAGACCCTGTAGATTCACCATATTTGCCCAGATGAATTTCTGGTGTTGGGTATGGAAACATCTCCGCCCACAGGAAGTGATGAATTGAATTGAAATCCAAAGTGTCTCTTAAACAGCAGCAAGCCAGCAGAAAGCTGGACACACTAACATTAGATATTTTGCTTCTTTAGTCCCTTTGGTATCCCTTGGTATAAAGCATCACAGACCAGCCAGGATGGTAAGCATGCAAACTGCTGCGTGCAGTTTACTCAAGTCACATTACATAATTTCTGGCAATTGAAGTTCAAATCTTTCAAACAGTAACTTCTTACCGCCCTGTGGAGCCACAAACGTCTCAAGTTGCCTAGTGCAGCTTTAAGACAAGAGAAGCCCACAGAAAAAAAAATCAAGATTCAATTTTGTTAAATGTGTTTTCAAGGCCTTGAAACTTTAATGTTGTGCAGAGAGGGCGAAATTGTCTAAAATATAAGTTCTGGTCTACAATACATTTTTACAACTTAAGTCAGAATACCTTTTGTTGGTTCAGCATGAGATAGGTGAAGCCTCTTCCGCAGAGGGCCTGTACATGGTTAGGATGCTCCTTGAGAATGGCACTGAAATCAAAGATGGCTGTCTTTCGCTGGCCCAGCAAGGCATAACACCTTCCTCTCTCCAGCAAGGAGTCTGCTGCCTCGCCACCTACAAATAAAACAAGTTTGGTTACGTCCATCTTTCTACAGAAACAAGCACTAATATCAAGTCGAATTACTCTTATTGGCTGCATGTATTTGTCTCCACTGATTCATTTGTCTTGCATGAAATGTCTATTGCTAATTTACATGGTTATTGCAATGCATTCCCTTCACAGTCCACACAACATTGTTGCACACAGACAATGACAGTTTGCTGCTAAGGTTGGTTGGTTGATAGTCAGCCAATATATAGTGAACCTGCCTGCTCCTTGTGTTCAGTGTCTGGAACAACATATACCCACGCTGTACTGAATCCAAAACCAGAAGACATTACAGTCATTTAGCAGACGCTTTTATCCCAAGCGTGACAGTTATTAACACTATGTGGGGCTCAAACCCACGACCCTGAGACTGAGAGCCTCACGCTCTACCAACTGAGCTCTCCAGGCCAGAACAAAACCTTCTGTTTCATGTCTCACCTACTTTTTTCATCCCTCTAACTATTTGTCCTATCTGGAACACATCAAAACAACATGGTAATATTATCCACATTCATTTAAAAAACGAAGGATGAAACCTGAACATTAAAAGTACCAATAATTAGAAGAGAATCAATAAGAAGTCAATATCTGATTAACCAGAATCTAAAATCTAATCACCAGAGGCCATGATAGCGATGGACAGATAAGCCACAGCCTCCCTCAGGGCGCTCTCTTCTTTCGTGCCCTCCAGGATGCGTTTGGAGGCGGAGTGGCAGTGCCCCTGCAGCAGTGCCCTGTCCTTCTGACGTGCCACCGCCAGCAGGGGGCGCAGGCAGCTGGTGTCGCCACACTGGATGAGCTTTTTCAGGAGCTGATGGGAAAATGGAATGAAATCTTTTTGACCCTTCATTTTGAACACCGTAATATGAGGAGATAAAAGATATTAAGCTACATGTCACTGCACTGCTTCAGTATAATATACCATATACAATGTGCTCTTCAGTTCACTTCAATTCAATTATTTATTTTCATTTTCACTGTAAAAAAAAGGCCTCTCGCAACTTATTGTTAAATTCTTAAACAGGCAGAAGAGGCTACAACATTTCATGCACAAATTAAGCAATACAATTAGAGTCGGGCTGAATGAGTTTAGGCACTCTGGAGCAGCGCCCTGAGGGCAGCGGCTCAAACTGCCCTCTAAGGAAGTGACCAGGACAGCTGAGAATGGCTTTGGTCTTCCTCACCACAAGCCTCTCGAAGATTTCAGTTAGTTGTGCCTGGCGAGTAACCTCGTGGGCTATTTTCACCAAGCTCCACAGTCTGTTGCCCTGAACCAGGCAACAATATAAAATGTTAAAAATTCACCAGCCTTGTAAACAACTTCGCTCACACATGACGGGCCGCTGATATGTTGACTGAAATACAAATCCTTTGCCGTTCACAAGGGGTTTCCAAACATTTTCATTTTCATTTTCAACGGCCCACTAATAAATACACATTAGGCCAGGGACCCCAATTTGATAACATTTTGTTCCACAGACCTCCAACTGATAATGTAGAAATGATTTACTATAGAACTAACCATTTATACTGTAGGTGCAGAGATAACAGCAGGGAGTGTGTGAACAGTAATTTCTGTAGCATGCTCTCACTGTCCAATCTTCAAGTGAAATGATAAAGAAATGATGTGTATATACTCCATGACCAGGGGCCAACCATAACCTTACACATACCCACCTGATTAGCGTCATAGAGGAAGCCCCTGTGCAGCTGCAGCAGGGCAAGGCGTGCCAGGATGGGTGCCCGGGGGCTGGTGGGTCCAATGGCCAGCAGTAGCCGGTAGGCCTCCTCCACCCGGCCAAGCTGGTACAGGGCATCTGCCGCCAGGATCTGAGGTCCATCGACACTGGGCTGGAGCTCCATCAGCAGCACAGCCAGGGAGTGAACCCCACCAGGGGTCCTAATGTACAGAAGGATGAAGGAAATTTAGCGTATCAACTGAGATGACTGATGAGAATTGTAATTAGAACAGACATCACTCTATAAAATGTAATTTGTAATTTTAGCAAGATGAACTCTAACTGAAAAAAAATATTACATGTTACATTTTTGGTTAGGTAGCATGCCAGTTGGTATATATAAGAGTACTCAAACATGTCATACCCTGTTCTGTGGTTGTCTCTTTTTGGTGGCCGGTCCCCCAACTTGTGCCCCTGGGAATGCTCGCTGGGACTGGAGCTGGAGCCATGCTTTCCAGTCCCCTCCAGCATGACTCTGCCCTGCTCTAGTAGAACAGTAAACAGCAGCCCTCTGCAGTTCCAAGGCACCAGGCAGCGCACCGTCAGCGCTGTGTCCTGAGGCTGCAGCCTGCTGGCTGTCACATAGTCTAAAGCCGTGAGGTAGTGTAAGCTGCCCATCATGCGAAGAAGCCCCCTGCCACAGAGTGCCCGCACACAGCTGGATGGATGGGGAGCACTGTGCTCTATCACAGCCTGGAAGTCTTCCATCGCCCCCTTGTGGTCGTCAGAGAGAAGTCGTGCATAGCCACGGAGCACCTGCACTGTGTTCTGGTAGCTCTGTTGACCTGGTGCAGCAGCTAGCTGGCTGCAGATGGAGAGGGCCTCTCTGTGTTCCCCTCGGAGGAGGAGACAGTCAGCCAGCCGAACCCGCAGCTCTCTGCCTCCCCCATCAGGCTCCAAATGGCACAGAGTCCGTAACTGGGTGATCACAGGATCCAGCAGTTCTACTCCCTCAGTGGACCGAAGGTCTGGACGGACGAGGACCCTCTCCCTGTAGCCAGACAGACCCCTCTCTGCCTGCTGGCGAAGATGGTTACAAGCAGCCAGCCCAGTACCATGGCCCATGAAGAGTTTCTGGAAGTACATTCGAGCAGTAGCAGGGTGGATCTCAAATGCCTTTCCCAGATCTCTGCATGCCTCTGAAGCTCGCCCGCCTACTGAGAAGCAGGCAGCCGCTCTACTGGTCAAGACTCTCGCTCTCCTCTCAGGTGGCATCTCCTGGGCTATCTTGTCTGTACTAATATCTGTCTTTCTCTGAGGATGACTATGCTGTAAGACACCAGAGTATGCCTCTGCACTCTCCCCAAACCTGCCTGTCAAAAACAAATGTGCTGCTTGAAGTTCTTGTACTTCTCTATCCCCTGGTGAGATGGCGAACAAAAACTCAATCAAATCAGACAAAGCCTCTAGGTCCAGCTCATCATCCTCACTTGTTCTCAAAGCAGACTCAACTTCAGACTTCAGAGTGGGATGTATTTGCAATATGTGGTCTGACAGGGCCTTCACTATTTTGGGTAGGTGCTCAGCTTGTCTGCTCTTGACCAGTGTAACAGTTCCAGATTTGTTATTCTGGTAAGCTTTCAGGTAAAGCTTGAGCCCCCTGTTACTTTGAGGCTCTGAGAACAAGCAGGCCAGGGCACGAGTTACCTCCAACACCACACGGGTCAAACCTTCTGGATGAGGGTTTCGCTTCCCTTCAAGGAGAGCTGTACAGCGGGTAAAAATCTCCTCACAGCCCTGCCCGCCACTCTGAAGAAGAGACTCCATTTTGAAAATGGTGGCTGACATGTTGTTGGGGCTGAGTGTGGACAGAAATACAGCTGCCAGACCTTTATTAAGGCCCTCGGTAGCCTGGTTTTCCCCATGACCGTGAAGCCAGCCCTCTAGTGTGGAGATCACCCCAGCCAGGCTGCACTTCTCCAAGCCTCGCATGTGGGACACAGTGGAGGCTGCGTGAGTCCTGAAGGCAGAGGTATAGAGGGAAGTAGCCCTCCCCAACTCTCCAGCCTCAAGGAGCTTGTCTCCGTCCTTGCACAGCTCAGAAACCCCAGCTCCGGGTCGAACAAGAGCTGTCATGGTCAGACAGCAGGCCTCCTCCGTCTCTCTCTAGCTGTTCAGTAACGTCAACGCAGATGCCAGCTGACTGTTAGAAATAGGGTGATATGAGGATGAGGATCTCAGGTTATTATATCTTTAAATGGAAAATTATCAATGCTGAAGATTAACAGTATCACTGCAAGTGTCAAGATGACAACTGAAAAGCACTGCATGAATGATAATATAAAAGGCACACATTTTTACAATGCATAGTAGTATAGCCTTATGAAATATCACTGACATTTTGGGAATTATTCTGTAGTAACTAGAAATAGTGTGCAATCATTAAACCATGAATATAAGGAACTGACCTGATTAGGAATATTATGTGCAATTACTACAGCATATGTGGGAAAAGTCTATTAGTTCATCACAACATTGTTTACCTACTTAGATTCCCCCTGGATCAAAACACTGAAGACCTTACAGCCCCTCTGAGTGAGGGGATTACTTGCTTTCTCTGTCCCACGTTTCACTCACCTGCTCCTGTTTCTGCTGGGCTGTTGTTGCTAGCTCGAACAGCAGACCGACCAAAAACTGGACAAAACGTTATCCGTGACTTTTTTTTTTTTAACTCTGACTTTTAACCAGGAACACCTCACCAAAAAAAAAAAAAAAAA
>OOFE01032479.1:27537-41241 GCA_900323365.1 Monocentris japonica | reverse complement strand
TTGTGTTTTTAGATTTTATATTTTTGACTCATTCCTTCTTATATTTTTGATTTGTTTTTCTTCTGTTAAATGTTGCACCATCAGACCAAGGCAAATTCCTTGTATGTGTAAACTTACTTGGCAATAAACCCCCATTCTGATTCTGATTCTGATCATGATGGTCAATTCTGAACAACAACCACACACTTGGTAAGGCACACACTCATGCATTTACACACACTAACGCTGAAAGAGATTGTGTGTACAGATGCAGAGAGACAGAGAGATAAAGAGAGAGAGAGAGAGAGAGAGAGGTAGACAATCCACCACGTGAGTTTATATGTACACAAATCATGTGTGGTGGAATCTGTTAATGTTCACGTCAGTCTCTGGGGGAAGAGAAAAGGAGAACTCTCAATAATGATAATCTCTATGCTACCCTTAATTATTTATCGCCATTATATGAGGGATTTCATAGACCTGGCTCAACAGATCAACATCCTCTCTATGTGCGCTGAATTCCTCCGAACATCACGGCGCATTAACAATTTATTTTAACATTAAAAGATGCTAGTTTGACATGGGAATGCTTTCAGTTAACCAAAATGCAAGCCTACTAATGTTGTAAATGGAGATTGCGTGCGTCTGTCAGTTTGCAATAGCGCAGCCATTTAAAATCATTAGTTCTTGACAGCTCTGTAGCTATTAAATAAGTGAATATAATCTTGTCCTATCATAATCATGCAGGTTCTTGCCCGCATCGATGGGAACAGTTTGTCTCTACCGCAAAAGAGTCTCGTGTGATGATTTAAATTCCAGCTTGCAAAATCTAAGAGGGTTTGTAGGCATATCGGAGGAAAGGAAAACATGCGATATAGGCCTAATTATAAACTGTGACAAATACATTTTTCCTGCTCGGTGCAGAATCAATAGGTTAATTTTGCTCAGCCTTATTCGTCTTAATTCATCAATTGTTTGTGGGTGACCTTTGCTTCGCACGGGGGGAAACACCAGTAATAAAAACAATCAACATAGCCCCTTATTTACACTCTGCTTTGAAAAGCATTGCTAGGTTCGTGCCTAGCAGAAATAAGCCTTTTCTTATAGGGTTCAGTGAAAGCCTCCTAAATTGACATCCAGCAGCGAAAGCTATAAGTGGAGATGCGAGTAAAAGCGCGCAACACTCGGCGAGGAAAATAAGCGAAACGAACTTACCATTGCGTAATTTCCAGGGGAGAAAATTTCTATACATGAAGCCATTCCTCTTCAGTGAGCTCAATGGAGTTTGATTGTTGAATTGTTTCAATAAAACAAAACCATCGGCGCTTCTCGTTGTCTTGGGATGTGCACGTCGCTTAGTTATCGTCTTGAAATGACAGGTAGTGTTGTTGTTACTGATGCAGGACGCGCTCACCGTGTTGGCTGCTGCTGCACCACAAGGAGGGGGAGGAGGAGGAGGAGGGTGTCCGCTCCTACGGGATTTGCAGCTCGTCAGACAGATAGGCAACAAATTGAGACCAGTCTAGTCTACGAATGCAGGTATGCAGCAGGACAGAGAGTGTGAGAGAGAGAGAATCTTACATGTCTCTCATAAGGCTCGGTAAGGATCCTGATTACTAAAACCAAGCACTTGGATTGGGTCCTAGATTGAAAGGAAATTCAATCAAATACAAGCCTGTTTTCGGTTTGCAGGCATGAGATTTTGTTGTAAAAACGAAGCTTGTCATAAAAGTGACTGGCTATTCTCACAACCTTCAAGATTTCCGGTTCCCTGCAGAGTGCAATTTCTAGGGAAATGAGACCAGGGAACTGATGATGTGTGATTCTCTCACAGATTTAGTCATGAGTTGAACATCTAGTTCTCCCCATGTGTTGTAAAGAAACGTGCTATTTTGTTTCAGTATAGAAGTTGTCTTTAATATCCAGCTGGATTTGAAATATTTTGATTTGCTGATTATAGCCGCTGGCAGTGCAGCATATTTCAGCACCATGGACAGTGACCAAATAATTCCCTAGGGCTGTCACCACTGAGCTACAGCAGAAACCAAGCTAAACTCTATCACTTTCTTAGCCACACATTTTATTTGCAAGTAAATAATATAAATTCTTAGTCATGAAACCAAGGGCTGATGTAATTGTCTGGTCCAGACTATTTCAGCAACAGCTATATAGGCTAGCTGGTGTTAAGAGTGGAGCACAACACAGGAATGATTGATCACACAGCTGGGCCTTTTTGATGGCTTGCCCATAAATCAATAGAGCATAAGTAGTATTAAACCCTGCCATGTGGATATTCTCAGAGAACAAAACAGGAAATAGGAGATCACAAACTGCAGCTAAGACACTGGTCCTATCAGAATTGATTAAATATCAAAACAATTCTGAACACATCTGATTGGATGAATGTAGTGACGCATGTTTCCTGCCATCTCAGAACATTTGAACACTGGTATTGGATCCCTCTCAAGGACATCTATGGAAATGCTCCAATTCAGAGAAATTCAACATTTCTCTATCATTTCAGTAGGCAGTCTTGTGGCTATTTTTATCACACTAATAGCAGGTAAAACAAAGTTTGAATCAATGGTTTGCACACTGTTTCCATGGCAAATGCTTCCTGCTGCATCTTCCACTGCTCCAAGTGTTTTGCCCTTCTACGTCTCTATGAACTTTAGACCAAGCAGCAAGATGAAAAGAGTAGGATATCTTTACTGCCATGGTAATTAATGTGAACAGAATAGCCAGAGAGGAAGAACATAGGAAGAACCATTTTTATGTGGAATTTGTCCTTTCAGAAATCTCTCCTAAAACACACATATAGAGTATGCATTTCTTCAGTGAGTACAGGGTAATCCACAGTGCAACACGCTTAGTGGAATTAGGGTTTCAGTGCCTTGCTCAAGGACACTTTGACAGTGATGGTGGATGCAATACATACAATGTCTGTCAGTGTCAAGGTCAAACCAACAACCTTAGTTGGCCTCTCCGCCTCTAGGCCAGCCTGCTTACCTGCCTGCCAAATACTTAAATATTAAGATGCACTTGAATTATCACGTGCATTTGGTGATTTACCTCTCTCTTGCTATTCTCCTTTGTTGTTAGTTCTTAGTGTGAACCTCTTTGTATATGTTCTGTGCAGTTAAAACAGGACTTTTATTGGCAATTGAGAGCACAGTCACAAGAGGATTGTGGGTTTGTATCTTCAGTCATTTTATTGGGATGACACAATCCCTTCAGGGTGTGTATGATCCTCTGCTCCTCCACTCAATGAAGCTCTCCACAAGGCCTCTCTCTCTCTGTCTCTGTCTCTCTCTCCCTCTCTCTCTCTTGCCTGTCCCGTGTTAATCAGACTCTTGGATTGCCATGGTGACTCATCTCTGCTAGAATGTGGGAAGAAAGCATCAAGTGGTTGAGCTCTGATCCCACCTACCTGCCCCATCTCAAAGACGACACTGTGGGGAACCAGATGAGACCTCATCTTTACCTCTTCATCCTCCTCCCACATCCCTCTCTCCTGCTGAGTGTTTTAGTGGTAGGGGATTATTCAATCAGCCCATGCTTATGAAAACAAGACAGAGCATGTGAAAGGAGGACTATCCATCAAGTCTGTCTCTGCAAAATACACAAAAATTGGAAGATTGAAGAGAGAAAAGGGAGAAATGCTTCCACCATCACTCTAGCCAAAGTAAATCAAGGGAGAAGGTTTGTATTTCATTTGGCTATTTGTTCATTAAGCTGGCAGTACACAGCAGACAGAAAATTTGGCTGGTTTGTGTGCACAAAAGGACACAAAGAAAACAAAGTGCTACATTGGCTTTGGCATCAGCACAGGCTTGCTTGTTGAACGAGTGGAATTCTTCGCACACCAGCTCCAGTGTGTGATCATCTGCAATTGGTCTAAAATATCACATGATTGAGTCTGTTGTCTGTTGTTCCCATTTTCCTTTTCCAACTGATTGCTTCTACGTACATCTCAACTAGTGTTGAATAAACAAACAATGCAAAGCTGACATAGTTTTTTAAAAATGTAAACAGGTCTTTTAGAATATTTTCAATTTCTTACATTAGCAAATCATGAGCACATGAATTTTGAGACATTACCATGATTACCAACGAACAACAAGATCGGCAGCCTCTACCAGGCTCTATGCTGCATTTTACAAAGTGTGCCACCGGGTCACATTTCACAGGAAATCTACTGGATTGCTTTATGGAACGGAACAGAAAGAGGGCGCTGTTCTTCCAGCGCAAACAGAGTTAAAGCTTTCAGAGTTTCTGGCAATGGCAGATGATTTCTCAGCCATAGTCTTATTTGTTTATGGTAATTGTGCCAACGTATCACAATTAATTGACAATGGATAATTGATTCATATAAAATGCTACATGTAGCACCACTAAATATGTTGAAAGAGTCTGTCAGAGGCTTATTCTGAAGCTGTCAATGCCAGTAAGGCAGCATAGGGCTTGAACTTCCATTTTGTTCTCAAAAAGCCTGTTCAAAAACCTTGATTGCCTTTAATGTGAGGCTGGCAATGCAGACTGACTTCACAGAGCATGCTGATATAATTGCAGGTTGTCAGAGAAGAGAAGAGTGGCTCAAAAAATGTTGTGTAATGAATGACGCATGTCGTCACAATGTTCTTTCCCTAGTGTGGGAGAAAGGAGTGTCAAATCATACATGCAGTGGTCTCAGTGGGGGAGGTTTGAGTGTGTGTGTATTTATGTGTGTCTGTGTCTATCAGTATGTTTGTGTGTGTGTGTGTATTTCTATATGTTGCTAGCTACCATGTTCAATCATTTCCTAGCTTAGATTGATAGACGAATGAGAACCAACGATTACTTGACCATGTAGCGTCTAACTGCTCAATACATATACACAGATAATCATATCACCTTACAGGAAAGACATTATGGACAATCCTGATGCATATTGGGTCTTATAGACCAGGTCAAATATAGAGAGCTCAGCTGACCACTATATTCTCTCTATCCACCACTGTGTTCTGTACATATGACATCTACACTCCCTTTGATTCATCTGTGCAAGTAGACACTACTCTGGTCTTAAAGATGAGACTTTGATCTCTACCAAGTAGCCCCCAGACCTAGACTGGGCATGTCTCGTCTGTCAAGGGACATGAAAGAAGATCAATCTCCACATGCTGCTTTCCTGATTACAGTTGCTTTAACGATGGCTTAGACTACTGCTTAAATCATAAACAAGAGGATCTCAAATGATGACTGACCCTCTGACCCTCGTCAGAAAAGCTTTGATCTTTGGTTTATTCTTGCATGTGTCTTTGTTTTCTCTGTCCGGAACATCAAAACAGGAATCTGTGGCTTTTACAGCCAAAATACATAAACTGGAACATGAGGGAATAATTGGTTCAAAGCTCTGCTGCTCTGCGTTATTGTTATAGTAAACAATATGCAGGCCATCAGAGACGAGCTGGGTTATGGTTGCGTGTGCCCCCGATATTTCACAGAAGACTCATTTGGGTGTAAGTGGGTGTAAGTAAGTTAATAAACGAAAAAATAAGTTTTATTTCATTGTTTTCTTGGCTGTGGTTATGGATTGGATGGTGTAGGGTTTGATGCACCAATAGGGTCACAGAGAGACAAGAGATTGCATCCCAGTTTTGGCAAACAAAATGAGAAACAAAGTAATAGAACTGCGTTGATGGCAGAGTGAGGATCAGGGCAATAAGCAGCAGAACTGGAAACTGCAAGTCAAAATGTTTAGGTAGCTCAAAATGAACATTAAATGTGGGGTTGTTCTAAAACGTTCAGCATTGATGTCTTTGTTTTTACCACTTATAGCTTTATTTCCTAGTCATTGCCTCGCTAATGATCACAGACAGCATCATAACAAACTCTCAAATGGCGTTTCACAGGTTGCTTCTCAACTAAATGGTTTGTTTGGACCATTATAGGTCTTCTGCACACATTAAATCTGAACGACAATTACAGATAATTTTTTCCCCCTTATATGAATCATCACACTTAATGCACTGATTTGGGGAATGAACTGGGATTGGGAGCCCTTTATGATGATGGAAACATTTAGTCAGTCTTCCCCGAGGCTGACAGCAGCTGTAGGATGGTACTTCACCACCTCTTGTTTTATGTCAGAGGCATATAATAATACTTTAAGAACGCAGTGGATACTAAAGGACTGCAGTAGGTGTTAAAGTTTTGTGGGGGTAAACTAGCGCAAATAGGGGGTGTGAGGTTTTTGATTTGCTGTCAACCAAGATAATATTAATTTCTATTACTATTATGAGTCATTTTAAACAGTTACCTATAACATCCTTAGACTTGGTAAAATAGTTCTATGCATGCATCTGCTACAACTACACAGTTGTGTGGTTGACTAATGGTTGCTATGTGTAACATAGTAATCACTGTCACTGTGTCTTGGACCACCAAAATATAAGGCAAGAGGAAACCAGCTGCATGACCTCAAGGCATTGCTCAAACAGCTGGAGTCTTTCACTATGCTACAGTGACCATTTCGCCTATCCTGTTAAATGGGATCTTATAGCATATGAGACTCTTGAGGCTAGATTACAGAATTACTGTATGCAACTTGTTGGTGATCCTTGACTTGAAAATCAATTTTAAGAAGAATAATCCTAAAGTGATATAAAGTTCATAACTAATGTATTCATCGTGCAGCTATGTCAGCTGCACGCCTCCACTCTTAGATGAAACCCAAGTTGGACTCTTAAAGAAATAAAGATTTAACCAAAATGTCACTGAACAGTTTTGATTGGGACACATGGCAATCGCATATGACTATGGCTACAACAGGATTAGAAAAAAAGAAGGAACAAACTGTCCCTGTTGTCATGGAGACAGAGAAAGGCTGAGGTGGTTTACATATTTGTATGATGTTGCTGGGTATGTGCAGTACTGACATGTCAGTCAATACAGTGCTCACAAACAAGGAGAACAAGAGAAAAGGAAAGAAAGAAAGAAAGAAAGAAAGAAAGAACATCAATGGGCTAGCGGGATATTGCTGAAAGTTTTACTGTTCTGTCTCTTCTATAGACTCAATAATAATTTGTTTCGGCCAAGTTTAAGATGGAAGCAATGGGGAAGATTAGAGACTATCACACAAAAATGCTTCCTTTGTCATTCACCGACACCGGGCAGGCACACACACACTCTCACACAACTTGAACTCCCATGCACACACATACACACACACAAACACACACAGAAGTGCAGGCACACCCACGCATGCATGCCTGTACACACATAAATACACACACATAAACTCATACAATACACTGCCAAAACCTCATCTCACTTACACAGTTTATTTTGAGTGCTGCAGAAACAATTGTCTCTGTCATGTCATTCATTTCCACATATTGTAACAAACAGGACAGGAACATATAACTTCCCATGCTTATAAATCAATCACATGGTGTGTTTATTGTCTTGTAGGTCTTGACAGGCCAAAACGACAAATACATTAGTACAAGATAAACAGAACATAGTGTTGTATAAACCCCAACCCCAAATCCCAGGACATTTTCAACCGGGTATCAGGTATACACATTTGCTAAGCTTACGCAGCAGCCATCTGTATTTAGTAATTCAATAAACTTGTACACACTTGGATGTTTGTAGTAGTAATGTGGGAGACAGTCATGTCTTATCTGGCTAAATGCTGGGCAGACCATAAGAACATGGCACTCATCTTGAATGTCATCAAGCGAGCACATGTTGCATTTCCTATCACAATATGGTATTTGGTATTTGAGGCTTATGCCACCTTCCACTTTCTAACAAAAATGTATGGCTGCTCAACCTCAACCTGGACAGAGCCTGTCTGTGTCTCACAGTTTGTACATAACCTGATACGACTCCATACCAAATTAAAGTTTAAACTGGAAATAAAGTTTGGAGGAACGACCCTCCAGTTTGTGTTTCCAATTCTGTAAGTACATATCTGTTATTCTCTATACCCACTCCTGCACCGACAGTCTGGTGGGTATGGACAGAACATGGAACAAATGAATGAATGGAAGTATATACAGTTATGGTTAGAGGATGTATATACAGTAGTCAAACAGCAGAGAGTAACTGCTGACTGTGAACAGGACCAGTTATTCAAGGGCCGTTGTGTGACATTGCTCCGACGTGTAATATTATACTTTTACGAGCACATAGTAAGCACTCTATATCTCTGAGATATATTGACTTCTCAGATACTATACACTGTATACTGAAGGTACAGGTCTCCAATGTGGTATTCAAAGAGTGGCTGTCAGTGGCCTTATCTGCAGTAGATGAGTCATGTTGAACCAAAAGATACTATAAGGCAGTTTTATGCTTTGCATTAACCATTCATGATGTCGACGCTGTCAATAATGTGACTGATCTACTGTACATACTATACTGCTTTCCCTCAGGCCGGCAGTTATAGAGCGACAGCAAAATAGTGAGAATATCAATAAGACCAGTAAAACACTCATTATCAAAATCATTGAGAGTGTTTATATACAGTGTACTCCAGATACCAGCTCCTATCCTAGTTAAGGTGAGATCCACAAACATCACAAACATCCCTGTCTACATGAATTAGCACAATATTGTGAATTTACACTAAAATCCAGCGGTAAATGGGAGAAGGTGTTTACATGCCCTAGTATACCAGGTAATATTGGCATATGACACTTGGGTTTTGAATGATATTATAGTGCTATGACATTCCAGGTTCCAATAGTAATCTTATCCTGCTATTGTAAATGGGATATGGCATTTAAATGTGCTAACTTTTAAACACACTTATTATCCTGAATAGTATTGGAATGTGAATATATACTGTAAATCACAACTTTTCACAAACTTTCACAGCTCCAACAACTGCAGTTTACCGTTAAAATGAGCCATATCTTCTGCGGGTTCAGCACACCTTTCGGAGACACAGGTGCTGTTACATGTTTGATGGAGGTAGTTTGAGGATAGGGAGTAGACAGTGCCAAGGCTGCTTTAAACCAACCAGATGGTGTTGAACTCCTGAGTCAACAGTCGGTCAAAGTGGGTTAGTGTTTGGTTCAGAGACAGGTTGTTTTCTCTCCTTTGGGGGAAAATCGCAAAACCAACTCTCCACATGCAATATAGGTGTATACATCGGATGGAAGTAAACGCAGTGCCGAGCATGTCAACAATGTTGGAAATCCATTAGACATCCGTTAAAACATCAAAATGTATTCTTCTTTTCACCCTCTGAATAAACATGTACCGACAGATCCAGACACACACACGTTTAATAATTGAAAACATAAGTGGGTATATGATCAGACATTATATATTATATATTATACTCACAGTGCTCACATAAGAACCAAATAGAATTGAAAAAACACTGCCACTTCCATACAGCCAGTGATACAAACAGTTTGACCAGGATCATCTGGGGATTTGAACTTCAATCCATCACAGTAGTTTTCAATGGTGCTCATGACCTTTTATAATCAGCAGTGCAAGATGCAGCCTTTTCTATTCTTTAATTTTCCCACCTTTCTTCTTTCTGCCATCATCCAACAACTAAAGGCTGTGTGTGTGTCTTTCACCCCTGTACATATGGGGTCAGAGCACAGACATCCATCTATTATTTATTCTACATCAAGTACTACTGCAGCTGACTCTGGGTCAGATCTCTAAGTACCAGCTAATTAAGGCACTGACTGTGCTTTCACCTGCAAACGCACATTTGAGCAGCTCATGGGGGGCCGTCATTGTCACGGTGCTCTTGTATGTGTGTATGCCTTTTTGATCCCAGAATGCGATTCCTCTTCTTAGCACGCTAACCCATGCAGTGAGCTATTTAGCACTACTTAAGAGCGAAAAGTGTGTGTGTGTGTGTGTGTGTCTCTGTGTGTGTGTGTTATTGTGACAAATTCAAATTCTGTTTTTTTTCTGTGTGCACACTGAGTTTAACTGCACACTGTGAGTCCAATCTAGTGTGTGTGTGTGTATGTGTATTTGCAGGTGCAGCTGCCTTCGTGAACATCTTGGTATTACCCAGATTACCTTTCATGTACAGCTACAGCATAAATGTACTTCATAAAATCTTTAAAAATTATCTGATAGTGGACGTGGGTGCTGGCCCTGACTAACCCAAGTCCCATCTTTCTGCCTCATCATGTTTCTCTTTTTCTTATTTGTTTTCTACATATCTCATTGTTTATTGTCCATGATATTGTTTTGTCCCGGCTCAGGTTAGGTAAGCTTATGTCTTTTCAACATATTATTTTGTGTCTTGTGTTTTGTTTTGTTTCCTTGTGTTTTATTTTGTTTACTTACTGTATTGCATCATTTTCTTCTGTGATGTATTATTGATTAGTTAGATCTAGGTAGGCTCATTCTCTCTAAAGTCCTTTGAGACATACTTTGTGATGAAAGGCTATATAAATAAACTTGACTTAAATGTGAACCCATGCAGCGTTCACACTGTGGTGCCTCTATTTCAGTAAGAGACAGCACTGACGCACACGCTTTACAGGGAACATATGATTCATACCATTTAGGCTACAATAAGTCTCTGCAGTGAATCTAACTAAGTGCACAGTATGTATCTAACTGAATATAAAAAAAAAAGCTATTTCACTTTTACTTGATTCAAATTTTCCTCAAATCTGAGTAAAAGTATTCCTGACATTTATACTCAAGTAAACATGAAAGTAAAAGTTTATTGAAAGTGTTTGTGAAAAGAGTTTGTGCAATTTCCAAAACGTGGAGTGGTTTTGTGAATTATTTGATGGATCATCGTACAGTCCCATTATTTGAGGTTAAGTCCAGAGTGAATGTGCTTTGCTGAAATTCTAGATCTTATTGTAGTCACTGTCCTTATGTCTAGAAATAAAAAGTAGAGACGTGACACATTGAAAGAAGTAATGTTAATCAAAGTATCTAGTTCTTTGTCTTGCCCCAGTGCCCGTACTCAATATTGTATGATATGGTGATCCTCAGTAAATGTGCTAATATTTAGGAGTAAACAATCATAATTCAGGTTTTGTGCAATAATGCAGCTTTTCTGTGTGTGTGTAAATAATCTGATGAGGGTTTGTTAACTGAAAGCTGATCCCACTGGCTCAGAGTGTAATATACTGTATGTTCCCTGCTAGCTGAATGTAGAAGCTTTAAACAATAGGTCCACACCTTCTTTGCACACCTGAGTATTCCCAGGGACGGATGCAGTAGATAAGAAAGGATTTAGCTACAAAACCTGCTCTCCTGCACGTTCCTGCACGTTCCAGCACACAGCCTCTTACTTGCAATTAAAAAAAGTTTTGAATGTTTTTTTCTCAATGAAACATTTTAATAGCAAGTAAGAGACATTTGATGTTTTGATAGCTAATGATTAATGTTGAAGAAAAGAAAAAGAAACCCTACTAGCATTAACAGGTATTGATGATGCATAATAACTCAGCACCACTCATAGAAACAGTCAAGAAACTTTCCTACAATATCCTGAATGATGCTAAACTTTCCATGTATTTTAAATGGCTTCAATCATAGATAGTCTGCATCGGCTGATACTGGTACCAATATCCATCAATGAAGACTGCAGTAGGGCTAAGATAGGAGATACCGCGAATGTGAAACTCATGGTTATATTGTATATATCAAAGGTTGGTCTACCCTCCACCTCAGCCACTCAATGATAGCTCCTTATAAACAGATCGTCATGGCAACTGTGTGTGTGTGTGTGTGTCGTGTGTGCGCGTACGCCTTGAGGGAAACAAAAAGACCAGGTAGATATAAGGTGGCTGGACTTTGGTGGTTTCTTTTGTATGACACAGATGTTAGATGAACGAATGAAAGATAGAGAGAGAGAGAGGGAGAGAGAGAGACAGAGGGGGGAATGAAAAAGATAGTGACAGAGACAGATAGAGAAAGAGAAAGAGAAAGAGAGGAGGAGTGGTTGAAGAAGCGGGGAAATAAGCTAGAAGGCTCTCTTGCCTTAGCTTTGTGTGAAGTTGAGGTGAGGGGGCCAGTAAGTCGACATGGACTTCATCTTCTGAGAAACAATGACAATGCTTGGGTTAAGTGGGTTAACTAAGTTTGATAATGTGTATGATATGAAATATGAAAAATAAAAAGATAAAAGTTATTCATGTTGATGTCAAAAAAAGTCATGTCAACTGCCTCAATCAGCAATGAGATGCAGTACCGGTGTATGAATCAGCTACAAAGGCATCCTGGAAACATCAAGGATAGAAACACTAACGCATTACATTTGCAGTACAACACTTGAACAGCTGCTATGGCACAAGGGTTGCAATCGGGCCATTTTGAGTCCCTGATTGTATTCAACCAAATGCAGGGACGCAAAAAGGCCACTATAAAAGAACTGCATGTAGGTGCTATATAACAACTACTACTACTAGTACATCACTACTACTACTACTACTACTACAACTACTATTACTACTACTCGTACATCACTACTACTACTACTACTACTACTACTACTACTACTACCACCACTACTATTACTACAACTGCTGTGTACTCTGGTGGTAGTAGTAGTAGTAGAATTGTGAGAATAAAATGAGCCTGTAGTTACTCTCAGCTTGTGTGTGTGTTGAGCCACAGCCTGTCCCTACTTGGTCCTGTCCTAACCATCTGCTCTGTTCTGAGGGCTGGGCTGCTGTCAGCATATTCTGTCCCTGACTGCCCTCTTGTCAGACACACACACAAACGCAGACACATAAACACACACGCACACACACGTGTGACATGTTGTGACGTTCACCTCTAACCTGTCTGCGTCCTATTGTTCATATTTTCTGTGACCACATTTTTATTCATTCTTTGGTAAGTTAGAAATCAAACATTACATTACATAATACAGCATATAACATAAAAACAGAATAATGAAGGGAAAAAACAACAGTTTTAGAACGTGACGATCTCCCTCTCATTACTAAAATCTTTTTAGCTGCTGTAAAGCCAGAGAGCAACATTTCTTTTTCTGATGACGTGATAAGTTAATCATCATTCAAACGACATTAGGTAAACAATAATATCTGATAAACAATCGGTTTCCAAAATCATCTCACCCCAGGACATTCCCAAAAGATGTGAACATACACCGATCAGCCACAACATTAAAACCACTGACAGGTGAAGTGAATAACATTGATTATCTCGTTACAATGGCACCTGTCAAGGGGTGGGATATATTGGGAAGCAAGTGAACAGACAGTTCTTGAAGTTGATATGTTGGAAGCAGGAAAAATGGGCAAGCGTAAGGATCTGAGCGACTTTGACAAGGGCCAAATTGTGATGGCTAGACGACTGGGTCAGAGCACCTCCAAAACGGTCTTGTGGGGGTGTTCCCGGTATGCAGTGGTTACTACCGACCAAAAGTGGTCCAAGGAAGGACAACCGTTGAACCGGCGACAGGGTCATGGGCACCCAAGGCTCACTGATGCGCGTGGGGAGTGAAGGCTAGCCCGTCTGGTCCGATCCCACAGAAGAGCTACTGTAGCACAAATTGCTGAAAAAGTTAATGCTGGCTATGATAGAAAGGTGTCAGAACACACAGTGCATCGCAGCTTGCTGTGTATGGGGCTTCGTAGCCGCAGACTGGTCAGAGTGCCCATACTGACCCCTGTCCACCCCTGTTATGGCTGATCGGTGTAGGTGCCAGTAGGCCATTGTGGACATGACAAACAGATAGGAATAGTTACCTGTCTA
>OOFE01032479.1:0-22876 GCA_900323365.1 Monocentris japonica | reverse complement strand
GGTTCGGCGGGTGGATGAGGGCAATGTATAAAAAAATGGATCTTAAGCAATTCCATATATCCAGGCAGGCACTCACTCACACACACATGCACTCAGAGATGCACACACATGCATGGAGACAACAGAGAACTAAACACATGCACACCCACACACACATGCATACGCTGGCCTGTGTCTCTCTTTGTGTCTCTTCTTCCTTTCCTAGTGAACCTGTGTGAGTTAATGATCTTCCTACTGGATCTATATCCCCAGTCCTCTGCAACTCCTGCACATTCATCATAGTAACACTCTTATAGCCGCACCATGCCGGCAAGGCTGCCTGAGACACCGCAGGCTAGTAACTAGAGAGACAGCACTCTGGACATGATGGATCACAGAGAACCAGGGGTGACAAACACATTTGGGATGTGTTCCTCACCCCTGGTATCTGAGACACCTGTGGGAAAAAAGTACAGATATAGCCATGGTAGAAGTACCGTTCCGCTTGTGGGTTACACTGCTGCTGCACTATTGCTCCACCTTGCAGGGGAATTGTCTGGAAACACTGTAATGCCTCTATCAGTGACTTCTGCAGCATGGGGAGATGTCATCAATGGTGATCATGGTGCACAGTATTGTCATTGTTTTCTGCTTCATCTCCTTTATAGTTCAGTAATGGATCAGTTGAATGAGAGGGTTGACTGACATTTGATGTGTTTACTGTTGAGAGTGGAGGCACAAGTGTATTCTAAGAAAGAGTACAGCTATACTGCTGTATTCCTTCTCCCCTTGATGTTTTTAGGATAGATATCAGCATCGCTCATTTTGAATCAGAGTGAGAGAGTGAGACAGAGAAAGAGACAGAGAGAGAGCACATATTTAGACTTGCACATGCTCATGTTTGCATGTGTATGCATACGTATCGTGTGTGGGCATGGGGCCAAGAGAGGAAAGTACTTGGAGGGAGAGAGACAAAAGAAATGGAGGCAGGGAGAGTCCAGGGCAGGACACAAGAGCTGCTGTTGTGTCCTGCCGGTCTCTGACAGGCCTGTGGTTTGTGATGGAGGGGCCCAGTGGAGCACTACCTAAAACTGTCAGGGTGAAACGATGTTTGACAGGAGCAAACTGTCTGAGAGGGGGCAACACGACCTGCCATTACTACTACAGGGGGCTGCTAAGCCCGGGGAGAGAGACCGCTGAGCAAAACGAACACACACACACACACACACACACACACTCATGCTAGTCATCATTTTCTAACAGTAAATGTGTTTTTGAATTGGTGGACATTTTGAAATCAAACTCTCTCATAAATCATATCGCGTGATGTCAGTAAACTGCACACAGCATGGTCATGTGATCCGGTCCGTGATCACTTTATATCAAAGGATACCAAGGGGATTAGAGACACAAAAGATCTAATGTTCGTGAGTCCAGTTTTCTCTGGATTGAGTCTCACTCACTGCTGTTTAGGAGACTGTTTGTATTTTGCTGTGGGTGGGGAAGATCTCCCCAGTGTCCATACCCGACACCAGAATTTCATTTGGACAATTAGGGCAAATCTACAGGGTCTCAATTAGTGGGGATGGGGTGTTGTTCTCTATTACAGCCCCACTTTTTTTACATAAAAATATTGCCTAGTAGTGATAAACAACATATGGAAATATGGCCATGTTTTCAATTTTGACTCTTCAATCTGCTAATAGAGCACACAGAGCAGTTATGCTTTCCACACTTCCATATTGGCACACATTCATCTGGGATGTGCATGTTCATTACAACCCAAAAGCTACAAAACCAAATAGCGTTTTTCTGAAATGACAGAGTTTAACAGTATGCAAACCAGTCACTGGCGCTTTGCTGCTTCCAACACTCCCACATATCTAACCTTTCCTGTTAATAATCTAACATGCAATGAGTGCAATTATTTCAATCTGTCCCCTTCGACTCATTGACAGACACATTTTCATTTGCTGGAGTGGTTTGGCAATGAACTCTGAGAGGAAAATTCCACACACAAAAGCCTTTTAGACAAATGATTGATTTCAGGTCAAACAGACAAATCCAAAATGGCCGACACTTTGCGCTCTCCAGTTCTCTTCGGCAAGTACATTCTAAAATGTCTAACATCCTTAGTTTTGAATGATGAATGGTTGGAGCCTTTGACAGGCAGCAAGGCACAGTAAAAATGTTTCCCTTTAGTTTTATGGCGGTCAAGGAGTTGGATGCTGGCCAGTTGTTTTACATGGTTCCAGAAGTAAACTCTTGTTTAGCTGTCGTATATTCACCTACTAATAGCCAGATCTCAATAGGAGTGGAGATGTTGAGAGATGCTCTTCATCATATTACATGGGCACGTGGGTATGATTCACTCCAGATCTGAAGAGCATTACTTGAGTGGGAAATAACATTAATAGTGCTGAAGGTGGAGCATGCTGTCTGCCTCTGTCGCTCATTCTATCATACTAATACACACATCAAGCTGATACTGAGCTACCAGGCTGTGTGTATTACCAATATATCTCAGATCATTCTAGGCTTACCAAAATGCTGATTTGCAGCTATTAGAGTCCAGCAGCTGTGTGCACCTTACGCAACAAAAAAATAATGTGTGTATGTACTATATGTACATGCATGGGCACACAGGTCTGCCTGCATATGTATGCACTACATGTGTGCATGTGAATGTGTTGACCACTGTGTGTGTATAAATGTCCATGTCTGCGTGCATTCACCATCTCTGTACAGCATTGGCATTCAGCACACACACACACACACACACACACACACACACACACACACAAGTGCAAATCACAGATCAGTGAAGGCAGGCAGGCAGGGAGAGAGAAAATAACAAGAGAGAGGAGGTGTGGAGAGAGAGCGAGAAGGAGGGAGGCAGAGGAGAAGGGGATGTGACATGATTTACAATGAGATCATTAACCTTGAGAAACGGAGTTGCCTTTGCGACATAAACACTGCCTCTCAGATGGACACCTTCGAACAACAATACCATGTACACACTTGCAAGCACACACACACAAGTGAATGTGCAGGCAAACACGCAAACAGAAGCACAGAAGCATGGTCATCCCAATAGATGAAAAAAAAAAAAAAAAAAAAACAGTTCCAGCAATTACCCTTATGTTGGTCATGAATAACTGTGAATTTCTCTATGTGCGTTCTCCTGCATGCCCCGACACTTAGGGGTGGGGTCAAAGGACTTAGTGACTACTACAATCACACTATGACACATTGGATATAAATTGACCAAAAAACACCAGGATTTATCACACCATCCTTATTTATTTGTCTTAAATCCAGTCTATTATAAATCTTTAGTATTTGAATCATACTTCTATGGGACAATGCAGACAATCATGTACAGAGAAACCAGGGAGTGAAAGTTCCCCTCTGGCGAATCCAGCAATACAGTGTGATACGATCACATTCACTGGCAAACTGATACAATGAAAAAGAAAACCAATCATCAACTGGCACAAAGGCTCATGGGATACAGATTAAAAATAGCCCTTTCAAAAGTGCATTGTACACAGCAGTCATGTTGCAATGCTTTTAAATAGAATCTCCCATTTATAGAACAGTAAAATAGACAAATACCTTTCCAATTATTTTGGCAATATATTAGTATTTTCTTTCCATACAGCATGTAAAAAAGTATCATTTGTCATTTTCTTAATTTGAGTCATCATGTCAGTTATATGTCCAAAATATCAGTTTCAAATGGCTTTAAAAATGCCGGAAGACATTTTGGAATTTGTAAATTCTATGTTGAGCAGCACAGTAGCGTCTGCACTGACAGCACAGTCCTGTCAGTTAAGAGTTTCAGTGTTATCAAGTCAGCATAATCCAAGGACCAGTTCTAAGACACTCAGAGGTTTGTTCAGTAAAAAAATGCATCTCAAAATTCAAACCCTTCAGATGAAGATAAGACAATTTTAAGTATAAAAGTGGTGTTTTCAGATTTCATCATTTAAAGGCTGTATACATTCTCAGTTTTAGTGTGTTATAGTTGTGTCCGTTTCACACGGCAAATAATTTGTACCGATTTAGATTACAACTGCAAATATATTGAATGTTAACAATTTTTCAAAATTAATCTGAAGATTTCATGTATCTCCTGATCCACAGAATGGATCATGCCTCAACTTGCTAAATTTCATGAATTTTCAAAACATCAGTGATGATTGAGGTTAAGCTGCAAGTCAGAACTTCTCTACTTGTATCTATAAATATTTAAAGCATTGAAACTTACATTTTCAGAAGTGTTCCTTGTTTTTACCTCTTGGGGGTAAAGTTGGGAAAACAAACCCACATTCTTAGTGTTGACATGCATAGAAATGGTTGAAGTAGGATCAAGTAACCACATTCTATCAAGTGAGGCCTCTTTTCCACAACTCCAATCATCAGAAGCCCTGCCTTGAATTAAAGCCTGTTTTATAAAAGACACAATCAAAATGAAATGGCATGGTGGTAGCCATCGCAGAAGTCACTCTTCCTGCATTTATCCTGCATTAGCAGTGCAGACAATCCTTTCTTGAATGTTTTACAACCAGACCAAATTATTATTATTTTAACACAAGTACCAGATCATCAAGATTACATTCCTCCACCATGAAAGGATTATGGGAAGGATTAATAGAATGAATTGGTAATTTTAGGCAAGTAAAACAACAAACAATTTAGGATTAAGATTGTAACAATTTGGTTAGGGTTAGTGTTAGGGTAAGGTTTTGCTCATGGTTGAATAAGAAAAACCTTGAAAATGAAAATTTCACTCATGGTATACATTTTTTTCCGCATGAGCTGGGAACATGTCAGAGTTGTTTGAAGTGAAGTGTATACGCCCATCCACCACACTACCTCCACTACTTTCCACCATGTGGTTCAATGTCAAACTACCGCCTGTTTCTAGTCATGTCTCCTCCGTGTAATCCTTTCGTGGTGATGGAACATGTTTCTCACACTTTTCATGCTTGGGGCAATGCTATTTGCATTTTAAGACATCGTGCTCATTTCATGAGACCAGGCTGGAAAAAACAGCAAAAGTTGTTTTTTTAAACTTTTTAAATTCCTCTTGGGGATGGAGCAATAGTGCAGTAAAACAACTTCTACAATGGCTATATCTGTAGGCGTCGACAGACCTCTACATGCAATGTCTACGCCAGACAAAACAATCTTCACATTCAAATATGTAACAAACCTCTACATTAAGAATAAAAATGATGTTTAAACACCCCTGATGCTACATTTAATCTTCTATGGTCAAGCTGTTACAGAAGGTAGTGCATGCTCACATTCAACAACGCACCACTGTTTAACTTCACATTTTCCTTCACCCTGTGTTCAGCTTCCGCATGATCAGATTTCATTTGATATAACACACCTTGTGACCAAGCAGATAGCTGTGGCAGGCGTTTCACAATAACCTTTCATTTAGTTTGCTAGTCCGCCAATAGACTCCAACCCAAAGTTCCCTCGACATCAGGTGCATGAGCTTGAACACCGTGAATGATAGTATAAAACTCACCGAGTTTTACACCTCCCTCTGCTGCAACAGTAATTCATCTCTGAGATATGATATTTATAAAGCAACAGAAGTCCATAAATCCTGCAACTTTGTCATGATCATCTATGCTCAACAGTATCTAACAGAGGCACACTTTTCACACAGGGATATTGGAGAAGATATCATAGGAGAGGAAATAAGACCTCATGTTTCCCTTCCTCTCTTTCCCGTTCAGAGGCAGTCACTTCCATCATAGACCACAGGCTTATCTATGCTCAGACGATACAGCACTTTCTTTGAGATGAACCTGATTAACAGGGAAGAGAAAAAGCTCATTAAAAGTTGGTTAGAATACAGAGCTGATCGATGCTGTATTTGTAATAGACCATTTTCTAATTTTCTATTGCCCCCTCCTGTCTAGTTTTGTCAGTAACAAGGCCTGTGCAAAAAAAAAAATCAAATCATGGCTCATGTTTGAATAGAATGAATAGGGTTGAATGAGTTGAATGAATGAAAAAGACCATTGCCATTGCATGACACAAACAGATGTCAGTGTGGCACAAGGGGACTGACCTGGAGAAGGAGTTGTCAAAGATGAGTGTGTATTCTCCAGGGTTCCTGACCTTCAGCTCTCCCTGGATTGTGTCCTTGTGGGAGTTACAGCGGGTCAGTGGGATCAGGACCTGGGGAGAACAACCGATAGATATAGAGGTCTTTTTTGATGTGTACAATCGGAACCAAGAAACATCCTTTGCATGTAGATGTATGGGTTGGTATCTGTGTGCTGGTGTCTCACCTTAGCATGCTCTAGCGGCGTCTCTGTGTTCTCCCTGTAGACCACACTGAAGGAGATGCTCTTGGGTTCAGAAGTGAAAACCCAAGTGACGGTGGGACCGGGACTGCCAACGGTGATGGGGATGGTGCTGTAACAGCTAGACTTGATGAAGAGCTCTCGGGAGCTGTCCCCAAACCCTGAGATGTCATCCACTGTGAAGTGGACAGAGAGCCTACAACAGAGGGCAAAAAACAGGGAATAAGAAAGTCCATAATAATAATGAGTAACTTCATTGAGCCCCGTACGGAAACCTCTTCTCGCTTGCCCTCGTTTGAGGTCAGAGCACAAGGTCAATGGCAGAACAGAATGTCTTGCTCAGGGACACTTGGGCAGGGCTGATGGTTGCCTGCATGGTAGGTTGAACCTGGGTCCTCCAAGTGAAGGGCTTTCTCCCTACTCACTACATCACCCTGCTGCAAGTTACTGTAAGAGAAGATGTCCTTGTCAAGTACCAAGATACATTTGGAGAAGCTGTCCTTGACTAAACAATTTCATATTTCACTTCATGTTTTAGTATTTGAGTGGGAAGGTTTTCATTTGAAATGTCTATGAGAAACCTCATCCAAGGCCAAAACCTACCACCTCATCCACATACAAATACAACACCACTGCATTGATGACAATAATAGTTTTATATTGTAACTTTAATTGTGTGGTGATCAAACTCACGTGAGTTCTCCAGCCTTGAGTAGGCAGATCTCGGCATCTTGTACTGAGGCACTGAGGTCCTCAGCATCCTCGGAGGTGGTGTCACCTGCACTGGTACTACTGTTTCTAGCACAGGAGCAACAGAAAACAACTACTGAGAAAAATTTCAATGGAAAAGATGTTTTAGAGTGCTACCATTTTAAAAATGATGAATAAACACATGCTACCTAGAAAAATGAAAAAAAAATGCATGAGCAACTTGAGTTCAAAAGCAATTTTCTAAGATCATGCTACTGAATTTCTTCCCACTGCTCCTATTTTTTTTTTTTTCGATTTTGGACCATATGTGTTCCTATAAAAAAAAAAGTCTGAAGCCTGAAGAATTTAATTGAAATGATCTCAACAGTTTGTTTGGAGGGTGTCATTTTGTGAAGTAAGCATCTGTAAATAGACAATCTGTTTCGGCGGGTAGTATTTGCTCGTCATGTTGTGGTTTACAACCTCTATTGCTGGGTGTATCTCAATCCCTCTGAAAGCAAATGCAGGTGCCATACTTACAGTTGTGCCGCCCCCTGCTGTCCATGTCCAGGAGAGCAGGCAGTGGCGAAGGAGAGGGAGTCACTGTCATACACACCACTCACTTCCTCCTCTGTGATAATGTCAAAGACGCCATCATCCAGCTTGTTGGCACCGTCTGCTCCGGGAAAACACACATTACCTGTTCATTACTGCATTTCTTGTCATTACAATACATGACATCAACACAACACCACCGTGCGCTCTAAAGCAAGTCTGTGAATAGTATACCTCAGTATTTGACAAATTAGTCCTCTGGTGATTGTGTGTATGTGTATGTGAGCATGTCCTGTGTCCTGTCACCTGCAATGCTAGCAACGGCTCTGCCAGGCTGGGGCAAAGGGCTGAAGGGTGTGGTGTTAGCCAGCTGGTCCTGTGGGTGGCGCTCTACCACTGCACTGTGCTGGGTATAGCAATCCCTGCAGCAGCGCTCTCTATTGCCACCCTGCTGGGTGCTCACTGTGTTGCTGCAGCAGTAGTAGCAGAAGGGACGACCACACAGCCTGGGAATAAATATCACAGGATCTGTGTATTTGTATACTGTATTGTATTGTATATGTGTTACAATGCAACCAACATTATACAGTAGAATCAAAGTGTGTATCTGACCTGCAGTTGTACTTGCGAAGCCACCAGCTGAACTGACTGTGACAGCCCAGACAGTAGTTGACGTCCCTCTCTGTCTCCTCCTCCCGTAATTTCTGCTCAAACTCCAGGGCATCTTTCTTTTGCCACAGTGCATCTTTATCCCTGTAGAGGGCACCATCAAGCATGTTTATATTCCATTAAAATCACATGATACACTACAGATTATAACATTCGGGTGGTTTAGTACTCCAATTACCAAAACAAAAAGAAAGACATATTAGGCAGTGGCAACCAATCTGGGCATGCTGTCTACACAATACTACAGGAAGTGCACAAGTATTTCAATCAGTTTATCGCTTCAACTAAATGACAGAAAAGCCTATTTGACTGTGGTAATCAAAATGAACATAAGTAGATCAGTCAAGCTGAGGTAATTGGAAGTAAGTTTGTACCTGATGAGTTCTATAAGTCGTTCCTCTAAATTAATCTTGGTGCGGTGCAGGTCATCAAGCTCAGCAGCCGTCTTCAGATCAAAGCTCTGTTTGTCCTGTGTGACTCTCCATAGACTCTTACTCAGCTCCTGACAGGTCTGCTCAGCCACTGCTAGGCCCTCCTCAGACCTGCACACATACATACATAGGTTGGTTCATAGTATGTAGAAAAATATAGGGCTGTCCAGTTGTTTTTGTAACTGTATATACAAATGTAGAGCTAGAGACTGACTAGAGACAGACTGCAGCGTATCATTCGCACTGCTGAGAAGGTGATTGGCTGCAATCTGCCATCCCTCCAGGACCTGTATGCCTCCAGGACTCTGAGACGTGCAGGGAAGATTGCGACCGACCCCTCCCACCCCGGATACAAACTCTTTGAAACACTCCCCCTGCTGCGGTCCATCAGGACCAAAACCTCACGCCACAAAAACAGTTTCTTCCCGTCAGCAGTCGGCCTCAAGAACAAGGTCCTGTTTAATGTTGCACCATCAGATCAAAGCAAATTCCTTGTATGTGTAAACTTACTTGGCAATAAACCCCCATTCTGATTCTGAGATAGAATTTCAAAAGTAGTAAAGGCAAAATCCCAGCTAGGGCCTGAATTAAGTATAAAGATTTTATCTAAACACACAAGATTAGACAGATTTGTTTACTGAGGTTTAATTTGGTCCAAAATGTGTGATTATGAATACAATGTCTCACCTTGATAAATTCCCTTTCAGCTGGTTAAGCTCATCTTCTTTCTGCTGGATGACGCTTTCAGACTGGGCCATCTGGATGTTTTTCTCCTCAATCTGCTGGCTATACCTCTGATTCTGTGTCTGCAATCAGTACAGCAAAGCATTGTTGTTGTATTGTTTCTGTTTTTACATGAAATATGCATGTTTTATACTGTAGGTTTATGATTACTTTATTTGCCAATGTACACAACGTAACTAGAATTTGTATTTCCATTTAGCCCTCCTAGACGCACAAATATGTAATATCTATGTTGTAATGAGGCATTAAAGTCCAGAGTTGTCTGCAGTTGCAGGACCCCTTGAACAGTTATAGTTCAGTGTCTTGCCTAAAGGCATTTTAGATGTAGTTGATGTAGTCATTCTTTCAACCACAATGTAAAGCCTTCCTAGGACTACTTGATATAAAATGATTAGATGGGGAATACAATTATCTGCACTATGATAGGGCACCACACTTTTAAGGCGTCAGATCTGGAATCTGGCTATCCTCTCACCTCTAGCTGTTTGAGTTTGCTCTCCAGGACCACCACATTCTGCTGCTCAGCCCCGAGCTGTAATCTCACCTCATGTAGGTCTTCAGTCACACTCTAGATGAGGATATACAATTACAATCAGGTCAAAACAGAGTCATATCATATTATACGTTTTAATGGTTGCTTTAATGATATGATCTAACATATTACAATCAAGCATGTTGAATTGAAATAAGCAAAAATAACGCAATTGATCGTGACTGACCTGGAGCTGGTTGCTGTGGCTCATGGCTTGGCTGCTGAGTTGAAAACGGAGTGACTGGATCTCCTCCTGGCTCGTCTCCTGCAGGGCCCTAGCCTCCTGCTGGGCCTTGTCCAATTTCCCTTGCAGTTCCTGCATGGCTGCTAACACACCCCCCCCTTCATGGAGCTGCTCAAGGAGTTGCTTGTTCTCCTGACATAGCTGCTCCATGCTAGTATTCAGCCTCTCTGCCTCCTGAGCCGCCTCCTCCTCCAATTCCTGCAGCCTTGTTGACAGGGCCTCCCAACGTAGACGGGCCTCTTCGTTCTCAGCGGTTAGCATACACACATGCACACCAAGTTCAGCTGTTTCTGTGTTGGCTCTATGGAGTGCCTCCCTGGATTCACTGTTCTCCAAGCACAAGGCTTCATAACGCATCTTCAGATTATGGAGCTCCTCTCTGGAGGCTGTCACCTCTGCAGCCAGGCCTGCCCGAGCCTGGGCCTCACCATCACGCTCACGGCTAAGAGCCTCCTCTCGCTCCCTGGAACGAAGAATCTCGTCCACATGCCGGCGGTTTAGCTCCTCCACCTGGGCCTTGAGATGTTCCGCTAAGACACGGAGGTCCTCTCTAGAGGCCTCTGTCACCTCCTGGAGGGCCTGAACTTTCACTCTCTCCTCGGTCCCAGCCAAGAGCTGAGCCCTGAGCTCTACCACCTCCTCCTGGAGCCTGCTTACCTCCCTTAGGTTGAGTTCAAGTTGAGCCTCAGCTATAACCAGCCTGGAGGAGGCCTCTTTGGCATCCATGGAGGTATTTTGATTTCTATCATGAAGCTTCTGCATTTTCTCAGTTCTCTCTGCAGCTCCCTTTTCATTGCCCAGCTCCCCAGTCCTGCTCTCCAGTTCCTCTGCCCTAGCCTGCAGAAGCTCGTATTTAATGGTCTGGTCTCTTAGCTTAGCCTCAGTTCCCTTGAGTTTTTCCTCTAACTCAGCTTGGCTTCTTTGGGATACTGTGAGGGTCATGTCAAACTCAGAAGCTTTGACTGTGAGTGAGTCCAGTTCTCCTTGAGTTGTGGCCAACTGTTTCTTCAAGGACGACTGAACCGCAATAAGCTCCCTGTTATCATGCTCAAGCCTCTTTAATTGAGCATCAGATGCTTCCTTCTGGATGTGGGCCTTCTGAGCAACCTCTTCCAAATGCAGGTTTTCATCCAAAAGCTTCTTCTCCCTGTCCTCTACGCCCATTTTGGCAGCCTCCACCCTGCTCTTTAAATGCTTCTCAGATGCCCTCAAAGAAGCTAGCTGGTCCAGCATGTATGCCCTGCTCTCAGCCAGCTCCCACGTGGTCTCCTCACTCCTCTTAACTGTCTGGAGTAGCTTAGCATTTAACTCCATGAGACTGGTGCATTGGGATTTGTAGTCATCAAGCTTCTTAGTCTGATCACAGGAAATTACTTCATTACCAGCAAGACTGGTGCTCAGACTTTGTTTCTCAACATCTAGCTTCTCCAACTGCTCCTCTAGATGTTTGACTCTCTCTAAACTAATGGCTAGTTCTTTCTCTCTGGTTTCTAGATTCTCTCTCAACTCCAAGAGTTGGCTCTCTAGATCTTCAGACTGGCTACCACTGGTGCTACATCTCCACTCTATCTCCTCTTTCTCTTCCTGAAGTCTTTTCCTCACTTCCTCTGCTTGCCGCTCCCTGCTCTCCAGCGAGGCTTGCAGGTCCTGAAGCTGAGCTCTCAAGTTCCCTGTCTCCTTCTCTTTCAAAGTAAGTGCCCCTTGAATTCGACCTACTGTACCTTGGAGCTCCTCCAACCGTTTCAGAGCCTCCTCCTGTTCTTCTTGGGCCCCAGCCTTTACTTCAGCAAATTTCTCCACACTATTCCTTACCTCTTCTTCCCGGAGTCTGAGTTCCTGGGATAGGCGCTCAGAATGCCTGGCCCTATTGTCAGCCTCTCTCTTAGCCTCCAACCTCTCCTCCTCTGCAGCCTTGAGCTTATCCATGAGCTCCTGGATTTTCCAGGCTGAGTCACAGTAGCTAGCAGTCTGCTGACCCTTTTCGTTAAGAGCCCCATCTAACTTAGAGAGAAGCTCCATGTTTTTGTTCTCAGCAGCAGTAAGTCTCTCTTGAAGTTCACTGTTTATTGCTTCTCTACTGGCTTGAAGATGATTTGCTCTCTCCTGATTGGCTACTTCCAGGCTAGTCTTTGGCTCAGAGGATGTTGAAAGGCCAGAGGATTTCTGGGCTGTCGATAGCTGACATTGAAGGTCTTTTACCACATCTTTCAGCTCAGCAGCCTCTTTGCCTAATTCCTGCACCCGTACCAGAAGCTCCTGCTGTTTGAGCTCTGATTGGTCAAGCTCAATGCGTAGGTCCTCTGCAATGCTGCAAGGGGAGGGTTCCGCAAGTTCTCCCAGGAGACTGTGACCCAAGTCTGGTATAGGGAGAAACTCTTGGGCCTGGTAAGAGCATGAAACAACACAGCTCTGGTAGGATACTTCAAGTTACCAGTCACATGGATATGGATAAACCATAGCCAGAACTGTGTAAACTTTATATACTGTACATATATATATATATATATGTGCATGTACCTGTGAGTGTGAATAGCTGCTAAGCAGACTGTTGATGCTGGAGCAGCGACTGGGAGGCTTCCACAGGAAAGCTGGCGAGTTGGCTCCTAACGTTCTCCTATGACACATAGGTGACATGACACATATTAAAGTCATGCACAACCAACCATGATACATAGAAATCATGAAATTTAAAAGGCAAGAACACTCAAATTCTTATTCTTATTTATTCTCAATATTCAAGAATAAATAATTCTCTCCCCAACATACTGTAGTAACTTCTGAGACCTAAAACTCAAATTTAAGATGGAAAATCTGGAGCTGCTCCAGAAACAAAAAGCCAGGGACAGCTATTTGTGGAAGCTTAGAAATGGGAAATGAGTACTACTGTGAACTGCAGGCTTATCAGATACATTAATGTTACTTCAGGTTTTGAAAAGACCTAGAACAGTTATGCAGTGTGTTAAACTCAATTTACATGTCACTATTATCTTTTGTTTCTCTATTGAGTGTCTCTTTTTCACCAACTCACTACCACATCCTACAATTGAGTAATTGAAGCACATTGTCTTCCCTCAGCACTAGGAATGAAATACTCATCTGCTAATTGGACAAATGCAAACAGAAAATTGGGGGGGATCGGTTACCTTGCAAAGGTTGGCCAATCTGCATCGAGGTCGTGACCTCTAGCTGCCACATCAAATTGGATCTGGTTGAGCTCATACAGGTGGTTGATAATGTCAGCTGTAAGGTGAGACTTGAGGAAAGGACTGCGGATGTAATACCAGTCACTGTAAGGGGAGAATACAAACATAAAACACAATACCCAAATAAAATAGCTATACTTATCCATGCATGCACACATGGACACACTAAAATACTGGTATGTTTTCTCTGTCTGCAACTGTAAGCCAGTTTTTACTGTGCTGTTTACGGTTTGTGTTTATGTGACTGGTTTATCTATATGCGAGTACCTGACTGGAGATGAGTAGCACACAAGACAGACATACATGCAGGTACATGAGACAGACAGACAGACAGACAAACACACAAAACATGCTGCAGAAAAACAGAAAAGTCTTTCGGCATTTGGTTTGAGGTTTTATTGAGGAAGTGAGAGAGGTTAGGCTGTGTGGTCCTTGTCATCAGTAACAGAAGTAAAACATGAAGCCGGAACAGAGATCCAAGAGGCAAGTTATACTTCCTAAAAATATGTGTATATGGGTGAGTGCTTGTGTGTGTGTGTGCCCTCTGACCTTGTGACCTTCTGATTTATGAGACACTGCTGCAGTGTGTCGGCAAGGCGTTGGTGCACCAGCGAGTAGCGGATGAAGGCCCTTCCTTTCCCCAGTGATGTCTTCAGCTGAGCACACACAAATGCAAAAACATGCATATAAATATACACACACACAGACACACACACGTTACCTCACTCAAACATGGATTGACCTCAGTTTGATGACTGTGTTCCAGTATTGCATGCCATATATTAGATAGTTTACAACGTTTTCCTTCAAAGTCTTTGGTCAGAATACAGGCCCAACTATGCAGCATCAAATGGTTCTTCCTTCCTGAATAACTCCCGTTTGAATGTAACAATATAACATAGCAACACAACAAAGACTGATCTTTCCAGATGAATACAAAGTGTATCCTTTGCTTTGTGAAAATCTGTAACAAAACAGAACATTTTAGGATGTCTAAGTTTAAAGGGCAACATTGCACAGGCACTCAATACATTGTATCTGTCTGTAAACACAAGCTCCCCAATAGCAGATGGAAGGATTTAAGTAAGAGGACACAATCAAAGATCTACCATAAGGACACCAGCTGGGGACTCCCATATGTCTGAGACTAACCAAGAAAAAAACATTGTAAAAATAATATTAAAAAGTAAATTCCCAGCTTATGGAAACAAGTAGTCAATCGTTACTGGTCAAACTACTATATGAAAAGCCGTGTTCAGGTAACTCTCTGAAGGACCATAAACCACAGACATCTTCTGTGGCTGATTCTAGCAAGCAGCCATTGACATTAAATTGATACATGCAATCTTACTATGCATATAAAACAGGACTAGCGCTATCACACTAGAATACAGTACACCAATAACGTGTGGTACAGTGAGTTGGCAGACAGTGGTAGAGCTAACTCATTAGACTCCTGACACCTCAGATTTGCCGTTTGAACGGATTATTGAATAGATTCAAATCAGGTTATTGGAACCTTTTAGAGGGAAAGCAACATGAGCTCTACATAATGATATCCAACAAGGCAGAAACTAACGATGAAACACATTATTTGCAAAGCACTTTTCAGTGTACTCAAAGACACTTTTCATTAGGCAACAAAGCATAACAAAACATTAAATCAAGAAAAATAGCGAGTAGCAGAGTAAAACAAAAGCTATATTAAATATGTAGTAATGTATGAAATGTTATAGAGAGTAGGGACATGACATTCTAGTGAATGAGCTATTCTACTACAACTATTCTACTCTGATGCTCACCGCTATGAATTCCCAGGAGATTTGGTGATAAAGACAGAGGAGACTAAGAACAGGAGCATGGCAGCAAGTGAATTACCAGCACTGAGCCTAATATGACTGACCTGAGGATTAGTTACTTTGTCGCACACTCACTGCGCATTTATTTCTATGTGTGTCTGCATGCTTGAGTCTGTTGTAGGTCAAGGTGTGTGTCTGTTGCTGTGGAGGATTACCTCAGGCATAGACTTAACAAAGCGGATGCCATCGTTAGCTCCCTTGATCTTAGCCAGGCAGTCACAGAAGTAATCCCAGTAGTCCTTCCTCTGGCCAAGAAAGGTTGTCTTCTCTTTCTGGTCAAACTAAGGTAAGAAAAACACACATAACCTAACTGTTACCTTACCTAACGTTCTCAGCAAGCAGATAAACTTGCAAGTTTAGCTGGCACTGTTGCACTCATTGTAAGTTGCTTTGAAAAAGAGTGTCATCTTAATGCCTACATTGTAAATGGGTCAGGTTAGGGCTTGGTTAGATATCATACCTGTAGTAGGTACTCTAGTCTATAGGAGAACTTGTGCAGGTTGGAGCTGTCATCTGTTATGGGTTCACCACACTCCTTGTGTTCTTTACTCAGCTCTAACACAGCATCTAAACAGGAAAGTAGCACAAATATACATTCTTGTGTACACACAGATATACCTATTAAATGCATACATGTATATTGCATTGCACACGAAGAATGTAAAAGACACGTCATTGTGTTTATTGTGTGGATAGCTTATTTACCACGCAGGTCTCTGATTATCCTCTGCAGTTGATTCTCCCCAACTGATGAGGAGGCCATCTTGGGGAAAAGGGTAATGTAGTCAGGGATCCCAAATCCTGCACGTATGATCAAAACAATACAAAAATTCAAGTCAAAGTATATATATAAACACACACACACACACACACAATGGGTTTCAAACAGCATTTCTGTGGTGAGTAATGAATGACAGAATATGACTGTAATAATTTACTGACAAAGCTAATAACACTGGGAGGTACAAGTAAAAACCCTCAATTAGTTTTGCCAGTCCTGTCTCTTAATGCTATAATGATAACTGAATGACAGTTATTATTATTATTAGGCTGTTATTATTGTTATAATAATAACTGAATGTGAGGCTCCTCCCTACAGAACAAAGACCTACAGTGTTGATTGCTGTTCAGACCAGGAAGACTTAAAACTAATGCAATCACTTAAAATGAAAAAGCAGAACACACAACAACGGCAATACCCACAAGACAAACTTGTGAAACTGTTCAGATGAAGTCGGTGTGTGTGAAGCAACACTGTCTTAGGTCATGTTACTCCTGACCACAGTAAAACAGATATGTTTGACAATACACACAATAAGTCAGGCAATGAGTCCTTTTGTTGTATGTCTATTCAGCATGATAGCATTCCCTTCATTGTCACAAGGCTGACCCTCACAGCAATCCTATGATGAATTGTATACTACAGAATATCACAGCAAATATCAGTAGGTCAAAAACAGAGCCTACGACACTGTAAGAGCCTTTTGGAATACAGGTATATTGTACTGAAGCACTTAACGTTTTCATCAAACATCAATAGTGACGAAACTACAATGGCAAAATTTGAGATACAAAATTTGCATCAGGACGGCAGGTGAATCTGAATCAGCCCTGGACGGCCGGTGGCAACCAAGAGTATCAGATCCCCTCGATTACTCAACTTCTCTACTGGGGAACTACCACATTGACGTATGAAACCCCTTATTGACATCTGTCACTAATGTAAAATAGAAAAATGAACTCGAATGCAATCTAAAAACTATTGTAAAATCCATAGAATAACAACGTAAACATCGATTTGTGCATTCACGGATAGGGAGAGCTTGCGGGTGATCATGCACCTGTTCGCAGCCCCTCCATTTCTTCGGTATTATTTTAAGTAAATGTCTGTTACAAAGCATCTTTCTGGTTGTAATCAACGCGAACCACCTCCAGGTTTAATAAATAGCTAAAATACTGACGTACTTGATGGGCAAAATGTTCCAGACAGTCCAGTTTGTAATACAGCAGGAACTTGCTACGTCGGGGGCGGGCACTATTAATGATTGACAGCTCGAATGGTTAAATAGACACGTGCAACTGCGCTATCAAATCCTAGTTCGGTTGAGGAACACTAGGTAAATAAACCCGAAGCGGAATTAGAGCATGCGGTGTTGATAATATCTTCTGACGTTATTTCAACAAATATTTATTCTTACAACTCTTAACATTATGGCTGAGTAACATCCTCTTCAATAGTTAGTATTTCAATTCATCGCTATTATTATATTTACATTGTAGGCATTTAACTGACGCTTTTATCCAGCGCGACATAAATGTCTTGCTGAAGGACATTTTGACAGAACCTGTGGCTGATGTGGGGATCAAACCTGTCACCTTTATTTTTTTTTTTATTCCTATTATTCGTATTAGTAGCGGTGATGGTGCTAATAAACTATAAGAGTGGTTCTCAACTCCCGTCCTCGGAGCCCAGAGTATTGCTGGTTTTCTATTTTGCCAGGTCGTTTTCATTCTAGCTGTCTAATCGAGGACTGAGACAACAGGATAATGCAATTAACTAGATGGCAGAATGAAAACCAAAATGAACCAGAGCTGAGAACCACTGAACTATAAGATATAAACAAACAGGAATGAAAATAGTCTGCCCTTTGCTGTTGTCAACTAACATTGCAACTATGTAAAAGATTTGTCTGCACAGTGCAAAAGGAATGTTACTTTTTCAAGTAACACTTACACATCATTCTTGAAGTACATGTATATCAACAAAATGTCAGAATGATATTTGATGCACTTGATGCAGTGATTAAAGAGAATGTATATTATAGGTGTTGTTAAATTAGTCTTGTCAGATGAATGAAAGCCAAACCCTTGTGAATGACAGCTCCTCCCTACAGAACAAAGGCCTACAGTGTTGATTGCTGTTCAGCTCAGGAAGACTTAAAACTTAATGAAGAAGCAGAACACACAACAACGGCAATACCTGCAAGACAAACTTGTGAAACTGTTCAGATGATGCCGGTGTGTGCGAACCGTCATGTTTCTCCTGACCTCAGTAAAACAGATATGTTTAACAATACACACGGTGAATCAACTTTATTTGGCACTAACACATGTATGCATGCAGTGAATTTGTTTCTTCGCGTACCTCTGACTAGATATACACACATGCACTTTTCCAGGTCAGAGGACAGCGCAGGCGTCAGCTACTGGACAGCGCGCCTGGAGCAGTTGGGGGTTAAGTGCCTTGCTCAAGGGCACTTTGGCAGTGTTGGTGGGCACTGTAGCTGTGGCACCAGTCATTTTTCAATCACCAGCTCACAGCTGGAATACACCCTCCTGGTGGTGCTGGGGATCGAACCAGCGACCCTCTGGTGAGGGGTCGGTCTCTCTAACCGCTAGGCCAACCTACCAATCTGTCCAGCACCTGACATAGCCTTTTTGCATGTGTCCCTGTGTTATACAACATAGCAAATATAAATAGCTGAATCTTTTTACTGATATTAGTGATTAAAGAGAATGCATATTAAAGGTGATGTTAAATTAGTCTTTCAGCCAGATGAATGGAAGCAGTTCTCACCCTTGTGCTTAGTAGTTGCAATGTGGAGGGGTGGTCTTCCACTGGTTTCTGGTCTCTGTTCACCTTTGTGGTCAACGCTTAGGGAACAAATTCTACCTCACAGTTTTCACTGATACTAGTATTCAGAGGACTCACTTGTGTCCACAGCATTTGTGCAGGTAAGTCAGCATCTTTGATTCTTTATGACTTAATAGATAGATGGTGGCTCTTTGAGGTATGGAAAATAATTTTTGCAAAAACAATTTTACAATGAAATCAGCTTTAATATATGTTTCATTCTGCCCATGAACTGTATTATGAAGTCAATGCTGTTTAATCTGTTTTCTAACAGGGAAAATGGCTTCAAGTGAACAAACTATGTTCAAAACTACTAACCATGACTCAGCCATTACCACAACTGTAGACTATGATGAGTATTATTACAAGGATGAAGATGACTATGACAATGAACTGTGTGACAAGACAAATATAATGCAGTTCGGAGCAATCTTCAATCCTGTGTTCTTCTCAATTGTGGTGATCCTCAGTCTGTTTGGCAACATACTGGTCATGGTGATTCTGGTCAAGTATGAGAATGTCAAATTGCTCACCAACACTTTCATCCTGAACCTGGCTATATCAGATCTCATCTTCACTGTAGGCCTGCCCTTTTGGGCCTACTACCACATGTATGGATGGAATTTAGGGGATGCTGCATGTAAAATGGTCAGCTTTGTTTTCTACATGGGCTTCTACAGCAGTGGTATCCTCCTCATCATGATGACCATTCATCGTTATGTAGCTGTCATAAGTCCTCTGTCTGACTTTGTGTCCACCAAAGGCTTCTACAGCATCCTGGCATCTGTGGTGATTTGGGCTGTGAGTGCCTTAGCAGCCACTCCGGCCTTCATCTTCACCAAAGTCCTGGACCAGAATCATTGTGATTATGGAAATCCCAAATGGAAGTTATGGGGAATTTACCAGCAAAATCTTCTCTTTATATTGACTTCTCTGATCTTTAGTATTTGCTATACTCAGATATTGTGCAGGCTGATGCGCCCTCCTGCCCAGAGAAGGAGACACAAAACGTTAAAGCTGATATTTGCACTTGTTGTTGTTTTTGTTGTGGGCTGGGCACCGTACAATATTGTTATATTTCTAATGTCTTCATCTCTTCAACCCTCACCAGCTGCTGACTCATCAGCTCTGTCCAACACTTGTAAAAACTACAGCAAACCACTTGACTACGCCTTTTACATCAGTCGGCTTTTTGCTTTCTCACACTGCTGCCTTAACCCTGTTTTCTATGTGTTTGTCGGGGTTAAATTTAAGAACCATTTGAAGAGAATGCTGAAGAGTTGGGGTCAGAATGGCAACAGCCTCCGCAGTAGAAACAGCCGTCTCACAATCACATCACTAACTAGTGGTGAAGAATTCTCAATGTAATTCACATAGTACTCAGGTTAGAGGGAATGTGACGGAGTTTCCGAGAAGGCAAAATTGCCTTTTCAGCAAATCTCAAACTTAAAGTGCCATTATCCATTCTCTGATTCTACTCAAATTGTGTCTTTATTCTGAAGTTAAGGGAAAATAATCACATCAACTATTCTGTAAATAATCTCATACATCTGTGATTCATCTTTGTATGCATAATCGGTAAATTATATAACATATTATTAAATGTGTTTCACTTTCATTGTATTTTATTGTATGTTAACATGTTCTGCACATATTATTTTATGTTTTTAACTTCAAAAGTTCAAGAGATCATTTTGAATTTGATGATAATAGCTATAGTGTGTATTTTTATAAGAAAATGTGATCATTATTTCCATGTACAGTAGTCTGACAATAAAATAAACCCCATTCAATAGTGAATGACACTCATTGCTTTCTCCAGGTAGTCAGGCAAGTTATACTTTGATGTACATTTTCATAAATTCAAAATAGGTAGGTAAGTACTTTATTAATCCCCAAGTGGAAATTTCTTAGTCACAGCAGCCAAGTAACATAGAACAACAACAACTTAGAAGAATAACACAATTAGATATATCAGATATGCTCTACAAAAAATATACAAATGCTTAGTGCAAAAAGAAAAAACAAAAAGTCCAGGGAGAGGGGGGGATACAGTATGCACAAATGGAAATACTGGTGCAATAGTGGGCGTATTCGCTGGCTTAATGTGAAACAGAAAGAAAAAGAAAGGAGAACCAATGTGGTTTTGCCCTGGTCAACAATCTTATAGACACAGTGAAATACATCACAAGAAAGTGTGACTCGAAATTCAGGGTAAGTTAACAACTAAATTACTCCCCATCTTTAGATATTTTTCAAGTTTTGAAATCACAAATAGCAGGATGATTATAGAAATCTGCTTTCATGTTTATGCTTTTCTGGAATTATCCTTATTTTTGTGCTCATGTTTCCTAGAAATGCTAAAATGGACCTGGATCATTATCCACAGAGTGATTTCAATGAAACTGCTTGCAGCTACACAGTGAATGGCACAGTTCTGGACTACTGTGGGGATGGAGAAGTGGAGTATCTTTGTGTGATTGACTCGGCGTGTACTGGATCCATCAATGCTGCATTCTTCTTTTTAATCTTCATCTTCAGTGTGATAGGCAACGGTCTCCTCCTGTGTGTTCTCATCTGCTATGAGGACCTGAAAAAAGTCACCAACATATTTATCCTTAACCTGGCCTGCTCTGATTTGGTCTTCACTCTCACACTTCCATTCTGGGCCATCGATCAGCTTTCTCACTGGGTCTTTGGCAACATTGCCTGTAAATTCCTGATTGGGGCTTATTTTGGTGGCTTGTACAGTAGTGTCATTCTCCTGACTGCCATGACAGTGGATCGTTTTGTGACAGTGGTTGTGCGGAAATGGACTAACACCGCTGTAAGAAGGCAGAGGTATGCACTGGGAGCCTGTTCAGTTGCCTGGGTCATCAGCATTGTTGCATCCTTGAGTGATGCTATTGATTCACAGGTGAAAGACGATGGGGAAGGCATTTTTACCTGTGACCTTGAAAACACTGAGGTTATAGGTTATTACCTCCAGATATCACTGCTCTTCTTCCTTCCATGTGCCATCATTATTTTCTGCTATTCTGCCATCCTCAGGACAGTTCTGCATGCTGCGACCAGAAAGAAGCACCGGACTGTTGTGGTTGTGTTGTGTATTGTTGGGGCCTTCATTATGTGCTGGGCGCCTTACAATATACTGATATTTCTCCTGTCTCTATACAAACCCAAAAGCTGTTCTGTGAAACAACGCTTGAGCCTCACTTTTGACATTTGTCGTCTACTAGCTTATTCTCATTGCTGTATGAACCCTATGCTCTATATCCTCTCACAAAAGTTCCGAAACCATCTGGTGCGTCTCCTCCACTGTGGAAATGCTCGGAGGAAGGAGAGGGAAAGGCAGAAGATCACTGGTCAGGAAACTTCTGTTATTCAGAATACAGCTGTGAAATACCAATCCAAGGAGACACTTCACTTGTGAAAAGAAACTGATTCAGATTATAAATGCTTTTAAGGTGTGGAATTTGTATTTTAGTCAGTTTAAAAATGTTTGGCTCAAATTTATTGTTCCAAAAAAGTATTTTTTTATGCAATTGCCAAAATCTGCAAAATGAATGTGAATAAAGAAAGAATTGAAATTAGTCCATCTATGAGTGATAAAGTGTGCAGTAAACCTACAGTTTTTAGGGACATCACTTCACTGCTGTACTTTGCCAGCCCCTCTAAGAGTTATAGCTATGTACGGGACATTACGCAGTCTGTATATATGAATAAAGTCTTAATCTGGTTTAACTTGTATTCATTTTCTTTTTCTTCCACTTGTTGTGGGAGGGTGGAGGGCTGGACTCTAAACTATGCAATATATCAGACAGATATCCCACATTACACAATTCAAAGCTAAGACAACCAGTGTGCAATTGCAACAAATGCAATGACATTGGGTACAGGTACAAGATAAGGTTTCTCTAGCATTTAACCTCCTTTTTTATTAGTGTTTTAATTATGTTACAGCAGATGTTTTGTAATAACTGAATGAAAAGTTACTT
>OOFE01032478.1:3192-13785 GCA_900323365.1 Monocentris japonica | reverse complement strand
ACATACGTGGTACTTGCCGGGGGACCTGGGGGCTTGGAGGGAGGGAGGAAGGAGGGGTGGAGGGAAGGTGGGAGGAACTGGTGGTGGACGAGTGAGGAGCCGCAGGGAGGATGGGGGTAAATGCTGAAGCAGGTGGGAGAGTGGAGGTTTGTAGGACTGAAGAAGTTATTGAAGAAGGAAGAGTGGAGGATTGAGTAGTTGAGGAAGAGGTGAAGGGGGCGGCAGATGGACGGATGGATGAAGGAAGAGTGGAGGGTGGTTGGCCAGATGAGGGAACAGTGGAAAAGGCAGAGACTGAAGAAGCAGGAAGGGTGGAGGAGGCATGTACTGAGTGTGGACTGATAGAGGGAGGGGAGGATGAAGGGATGTCAGAGGACTGATGGTTAGAGTACAGAGGGGTGGACGAGGTCACTTCTGTCATCTGTGTGAGCTCTGTGCTCTTTGGGACTTTACTGTAACAAACAAGACAAAAGGCAAACAAAATGTCACGCAGGCAGCTATGGACATTTCCTATTGTAGTATGTGCGTGTGTGTGTGTGTGTGTGTGTGAGAGTACCTGAGCTCCACCTCCACTGTAATGGTCTCCTGCTTTTCCTCATGGACCTCAACTACTTCCTGATGTGACCTGGAAGTACATGGCAACACAGGATGTGACATCACTTGGCAAGGAGCATTACCATGAGAAGCAGCAAACAATGTTGGGTGAAAGCAAGCCCTGCTTTACAGCACACTGGATTGATAGGACGTGGCATTGCGTGTTTACATGATGACACTCACCTGGCTACACTTGGAGAGTGCATTTGTCTCCTGTAGCGTGGGTGCTCTGGTGTATCAAAGGGGGTGGTAGGTAAGGAGTTGTTGGAGGAGAGGGTGGTAGAGATGGATGCTGTGGTGGCATCTTCAAAGGAAGGAGGAGTGCAGGGTGGTTCTCTCCCTTTTTGACATAATAAAATAAGAGATAGAATCAAAGAGACGTTGATTTGTTGATTTTTTTTTTATTTTTCTGCTACAATGATGCAATTTCCCCACAGGGATCACTAAGGGCTCACCTCATTTCAAGTAGAGACTGAAGACTGAATAAGTGTTGTTTATTCTTGGTTATATCACCTCATTTCATCTTACCAAATAGTATGTAATGGAGTATACAATAAGTCCTACCATCATCCTCCGGCATGGGGAAGCTGCAAGCTCCTCGTAAGTTCTCCAAGTTGTCCAGGTTTTCCTGCTTCTCGTCGCTCACCGAGGGATGCTGCCCGGCCGATGAGCCTGCTCCAGCAGCACTGTTCTTGGACATGGAGAGAGCCCCTCGTCCCCTCTTAGACGGAGACGACCGCAGTGCTGTGAAAGCAAAGGACAGTTTACATGAACTCTCATTCCAAAAAAAGTAAGCCGCCATGTTAATTAATACAAAGGAAAACAGGGAGTATATGGCTCATGTGTAAACTCACAGCAGCTCTTCTTAAAGACAGTGGTGCTACAGAATTTGTAGAACCTTTCAGCGTAGAAACCAGGTCTGTGAACTGACACTGTGTCCTGTGGGGGGAGTGGGTGGGTGAAAGAAAAATATAGAGAGAAAAGAGACCAAGAAAGAGTGAGAGCAAGACAGAAGGAAAAATAGAGAGCAAGAGAGCGAGAGAGCATGACTCATTGATGCGTGTGTGCTGAATTATTCAACTGTAAGCAGAGCAGCAGAGAGCAGCAGGGGTAGGCCTTTTCACAGTACAGAGCAAAATCAGCATCTCGAACATGCTGACTTAAATCACACTGTCCCGCCGAAGCAGTTTCTGTAACTCTGTCGATGCTTGATGCTTGACCAAACCACCATGAAACAGCTCAGCTCATTTTGATTTGGCTTAACTAGGCGTGGAGCGCTTAAATACAGACATTTATCATCTTTCATGTGAAAGCTACTCACCCCGTCATGGATGAGGGACTTCCACGAGTGCTCCAGTTTCTTAATCATCCTGTCAGACAAGAAAATTAAATGATTGAATTGAACTCCTTCAGTGACTCATTGTTATTAGCTGGCAAGACAGGGCTGGATCAGCGGTCCCGCTTGATGATTTTTGAGATCTGATTCTAAAGATGTGAGAGAAATCAGGGACCAGTCACTTAACATGTCCTCATGGGATCAGATGATTGAAGTCACATTGAAATAACAAGTGTAACTGTAGCCAGTGTCTCAGACTGACAGATGTTAAAGCCAGCAGGGTGGATTTGGTGATGTCTACCTGTAGGACTGAAGGATGTCAATGATTCCAATGAACAGCAGGAGGTGCTCTCCTTTACTGCCCACAGCTGGAATACCACCCATCCTGGAGACAGAGACAGAAGATTGCCATACATTGTGAATACATTCTGAAGTGGTTAGTGTGTGCATGTGCAGCATGTCTCTGTACATGCACCTGGCTTGCATATATGTACTTACGTGTCATCGTGGTCCAGCGTGTCCCTGCATGTGGAGCCTCCCTGTATAGACTCCATGGCAGTGGAGTACAAGGCTCTCTGGGCTGCAGGCCTCTTCTCATCACTGCCTGCAGGTGAGCCCTGGGACTGCTGCTCTCGCTCCGCCTGGCTCTTGTTGTGGACCCCAAGCAGCAAACTGTAGTCCATGATCTTGAAACTCTCCAGAACCTAGCACACAACGCAAACATGGTATTTCAAGAGATTTTCTAGGCTGTCTAGAAAATCATGGCATTCTTATGTGTGGAATTTATTTTCCAGCCTGGAGCTTGGCAGGCAGAGAACATGGCACTCGGGGAAAACGTGGTCACATATGATTTACAAGCGTCCTCTTAGCCCTTCTCTCTCTCTCATCAGTCTCTCTGGATAGTCTTGAAGAAATATCTGTCCAGCTTGTATTGTCGTTGTGTGAATTTATTTATTTATTTACGAGTCGGCTACTAAGCAACTAGTTAGATAACTGGTTCACTTATGGCTAGCTGTGGTGATTTGTTAAAATAACATGCCGACAGTGCTAACAAGATGAAAAATGGAGAGCAACTTTTAGAAACTTTCACGCAATGTGAAGAGTGAAGGTGAAGGAAAAAACAATAAAAATGCAATTAAAAATTTCAAGATATCCCTAGTCAATAATAGTCCCTTCTATTCCAAATCTCAACCTCTCCCTGCCTCCATCCCTGCCCCCTTCTCTCTCTCACCAAACAGTCTCTCTGCAGAGTTTTGACCATGGCGCTGTATGTGTCCTGGTCCAGAGTGAGACCGTCAGGAACGTCACTCAGGAAGTCCAGATCTTTAAAGGTGGGTTTGGACTTCTCCCTCTCCTTCTTGGATGCTCGCCTCTTGTAAGTGGAGCCCTTAAGGTCAAACTTGAGGTGCATGCGTACGGCACGCGGTAAAACATTGTTCATCGCAACAATTCTGATGTTCTTCCCCCCGGACTGGACGCAGTAGAGGCCAAAGAACTTTGGCAGCAAAGTCCGGGGGTTCTGGTTCAAGTTCTGGAGAGAGGTAGAAGTAGAAGAGGGAGTGAGGGAGGGGAAGAGAGGGTGAAGGGGGGAGAAGTACAGTACATTGTTTGATAATAAGGCATGCAGTGTTTTAACAAAGACTGAAAGCTCAAACGCACTGGACATGCACTGCACAAGTGCGTTTGGGCCTTGACTTGTGGGGTACTTTTCCCTGCAGAACTATCAGTGTCTTGGCTCCAGTCCTATTCACCTGCCAGACAGCGTGAGCCATCTGCAGGCAAAGCCTCAGCCTGTCTGTGCGTGTCCTTACCGTGTGCATGCTTAACCTGTTAAGGAGTGCTTAGCCTGGGTCCCGGCCACCACAAAGCCACTGGTTAGCGTCACTGCTGACCAGGGTAAACAACAGGGGGTAGGATAATGAGGATGAGAATGCCTAGTAGCTTCAGCCACTGTCTTGCTCTCACACACTCACACACATACACATGCATACACACACACACCCTGTCACCCACACCCACACCCACACACACACACATACAAATCTCCTATCATGACTATATCCTCCATCTATCCATCATTTGAGCTGCAGTGGCCACTGCAGCCTAATCTTTCTCAAATGTGCACATTATGTTGCACACATTTTATACATTATGACTCCTTGCATTTCCCAATGGATGAAAAGAGCAACATTATTTTCCAGTTCCTCTCTGGGGCAGAGCAGCAATTTATTAGAAATGAAATGTTATCCTATGCATGCAGTAAAAACTGGGGCTTCTATGATAACTACTTTCCCACGTTATTGAAATGATTCTGATGAGGGAAGGGCTTGATTTGACTCACCATATAGTATCCAGGAAGTAGTTTCTGCAGAAACTCCGCCTCCTTGTGCTGCACAGTTTTGATGATGAACTCGTCATCACGGGTTACATAGAATATGGAGCCACTAGCCCCTGGATTTGACAACTCAATCAAGGGCTCGTTACATAGAGAATACTGGACACACAGACACAGAAGAACAAACAAATATATTAACATTTAAGCTGGTGTCTCATACACAGGAACCACTAAAATCTAAAGAAAGATTCTTTAAACACAGAACAACAGAAGAACCATCAAAACAGAATCAGAGGGACTATTTGTATATAAAGAGATGGACATGCACATGGGGTCACCATATCTTTGCTTCCCTGACTGGACAGTTAACAACAGTGTATTGCCTGATGGGTACAGTATTATATGCTTAAGTGTAAGGTTACCATGTCTTAAAGGAAAAGTCTGAACTTTTGGTTTGTGTTCAGTATTTTTGTAGTGCATGCTGAGGCAGAATACTGCTAAGAACAGTACAGGCTAACAGCCTGATCTAGAAATGTTAGAACAATACATTAGTATTTACTCATTTCTGTATGTATATATTAAATACTGTGTATACATTGTGGGGGTGAGTGGGCAGACTTGTTGATACATCCAGGGCTGTATTTACTAAGTGCTTGTGGTGGCGCTAATGTAGTTGCGAGTGTAAAAAGTGCCAATCCTGATCTACTAACCTGTGTGCACAAGCATTTTGCTTGTGGAAATGGGGCAGAAGCTGTGGCCATTATGTTTTTACACACTGTAGTAATTATTGCAGTGTGCCTCTTAGTAAATATGGCCCCTAGACTATTAGGAGAGTAAATTAGGAAACTAAATTGTGCACAGTGAAATTGTGAGGGTAAATCCACTGTGAAAGAGTGGATTTCAAACACTTTGTAATGGCATTGAGTGCTATGTACTGGCTGGTGTTGAGTTGTGTTAAACTTCAACTATGTAGAGAGTCAAGAGTAACCAAGCACTTGGTTAGTGTAGTATCTTAATGGCTTTGTCAATACAATGCAAATACACTGGCACAATTCTGAATACTCACAGTGACACACACACACACACACACACACAAACAAACAAGGTACAGACACAGACACACATGTGCACACACAGACACCCACCCACACTCACGCACCCGCCCCCACACACACGCACACACACAGCCCTCTGAGTGAGACTGTCTGCTGCCATCACTGCTGCTTAAAAAAGAAAGGTTTGGTCTGCTAATCTCCATCTGGCATAGGTAGAATGTAAGTTTAAACGTGTGACTGAGAGTACTGTGTGTGTGCGTGCGTGCGTGTGTGTGTGTGTGTGCGTGCGTGCGTATGTACCCTCGCAGGTAAGATATGTGAAGATGTGTGCAACAATATTCTCATGTGTGTCTGTGTGTGCATACTTTGTTTGTGTGAGTGTGTGTGTGTGTGTGAGTATTTGTGCGTGGGTGTTCAGTGCTTATCTTCAGAGAAACAGAAAGCGGATGTGGCAGGGGATCTTGTTTTCCTTGATAACCCCATGGGATGATCAGTGAAATGCTGTCAGAGGGAACTTCATCCCTTCATATAAATCTATATTTAGTCCATATACTATCTTGTCCTGAGTGAAATCTAAATGCCTATATACCCCTATCTCAAGTTGAAAACGTATATGGGACAAAAACAATGATAACATAGTTCATAATTGTTCATAATTGTTGGTGATAATGCCCACCTATATTGCCTAAAAATGATGCCTGTGTATCATGGGCTTCAGTACTAAGTACTAAGGGATTAATATTTCAGCATGCTAGATGTTTTGGAAGGAGTGTTATCTGTAAAACTATGAGATCTTCTGGAACAACTGATGGTATTGTATGTGACATGGTGTAAAAAATCCTTTCACTACTGGTGCTGTATGCTATAATAACAAACATTTTAGCTGAATAGCGCTTTACAAGACACTCAAGATACTCTTAGTGCATTATGGGTCAACAGAGAAGAGCAAAACATATCTCACCAGGTAGTCATCAGGTCGGATCCCAAAAAGCTCTCTGAAGTAGCGGAAGGCCACAGGGGCGTAGGTTTTAAACCTGAAGTCTGGGTAATGGTGGGCTGGAGTGAGATTGCTGCCCTCACTGCATGGAGTGAGGTGGGGTCAAGAGGAAGGGTCAAAAAGAAGAAGAGAAGTTATATTAAATGCTTCCTACACACAATACATATGCACTATAACAGACACACTCTCGCAAAAACACACCTGGGGAAGAAGATGCTTTCGACCACGTAGAAGTCCTGCATCAGCACATCTCTCTCAGGCTTGGAGCTGAGGTTGCCTACAGTGTATCCAATACCCAGCTGGATGGCCCCTTTCAAGGCAGAGGAGGTGGTCTGCAGGGAGCAAGCAGAAAAAGGACGACAGAGTAAGGCATGGATGGAAAGTGGGTGATGGGATTATGAGGCCAAGCAAACCTACACATGGATTTGAATAGAAAAAAAACAATAGATGGGGGGTTGGGAAGGTCAACAAAAAATGAGAAAGGGGAGAGAAATAAGGACAAGAAGGGGTCTCACATGGGGGTGGGGCAAGGGAGAGAGGGAGATGAGAAGAAGGAGGGTACCTTCTTGTATGTTGTCTCTCCAGAGGCATCCACTCTCCTGTGGCCAATCTTCTTCTCATGGCCTGGGCCCGCTCCGAATGGGGACGGCATCTGGCAAAGGGAGAGGAAGGAAAAATAGAAATATATGTGTGATATACTGTATGTGTGTGCATTGTCACTTACAAGGATATTATTGAAAGATACTGTACATGAAAACTGTTGGAGTAGAACAAGTTAACAAAAGGCACACACTTAAGAGTTTAAGCATACAAAGGATTTAATCAAAGATCTGTGCAGGGAGAGTGACGGTCTGCAAGCACCTGCTAGAGAGTGAGCCAGTCTCAACAAAACACACACACACACACACACACACACAGAAAAGTAGAGAGACAGAAAGAGTGACAGAGTGACAGAGAAGAGAGAAAGAGAGGTGTATACTGAGAAGAAGCCTCTCACCTCCGTTATCTGAGTCTTCTTGGCTGGATCTGTGGACAGAGTCGGAGAAAGGAGTAGACACAGGAGAAATAGTCAGGTTGAGAGGAGTACATAACAGTACATTATTTAGTGTGATGTAGTAATCTATGATTGAGCAAGGAATGCCATCTTTGGCGTCATTCTCTGACAGACTCAAGCTGCCAACCAATGAGTCTGAACAAATGACCTTCACACTAGGGTGGTGAGCACTACACATGTAGGTATAAGCCCTTGTATGTTACAAATGAGACGCCCTGAGTTGTTCTGGAGGTGCCCTGTTGTGCCAGTCCCACTTCATGACCCCACAGTAGAGGACAAACACACTCGTTTCCAGAGTAAATGCAGCATAAGCAATTTGAGGTTTCATAATTATTTTTTATTTAACCTTTATTTAACCAGACTACTCCCACTGAGATGAAAAATCTCTTTTTAAAATGAGACCTGTCATGACCAACACAAAACCAATGACCCCTATGTTGTTAAAGATGTGGTGTATAAAGTCAAAATACAATCATGCATATTTCATTCATCGCTCGACTCTAAAGGACGTAAACACATGCAATGTGTAGAGGGTTTTATTAAAAATTCAGAACGATCTCCCGCTACGTAGGCTATTCAGCAACCTTCTTTATGCACACATATGATAACTTAAATCAGGTTCATCCCAAATGCCTTGGAGGTTCACTCACCAGCAGAAGGGTTCTACAGGTTACCAAGTTTTGGTTTGATAATCCAGCAAAAAAAGAAAAATGTAAACAGCAAGGGAAACCAAAGGCTGAGAGTCAACGATCATAGACTACGGTCAGATGCAGTCAGTCTATTCTATTCCTGGAGCAGTCAGAGCTGTTTTGAGAAGGTGAACTCTATTGGATTGACTTCCTCTCTAATATGGCAGTGCTGCCATTGGCTGTTGTCTCTGGATACAATCAGCAGCCAATCAGAAATGAGGATTAGGAAGCATCTTTCCCCACTGAAACTAAAGACGCTACTGGATTGACTGTGTGTGTGTGTGTCTGTGTGTGTCTGAGTGTATAACAGAGAATGACAGAGGGGTTAGGGAGGAAGTGGAAAGGTGAGGGAGAGACAGAGGAAGTGATACACCATACTATTCACAGTACTCTCAGAGACTACTTGGCTGACATCGTCATACTAATTTCCAGGTCATCTGAGGGTAAGGATACTGCCACTGACAGAGTAGGGATACTTTATCCTTAAGCCGTGTTCAAGTACAACACACAGCAGATGCTGCGATCTGAGGTAAAACACAACAACAATTCATACAGTAGTAGTGCTACATACATTGTAGAGCTCTGTCATCATGCATCTATATTTTATCACTAGTATAGTGGCCATCATAAACTATTCTATTGGATATAACATTGGATCAAATAGGCAAATGGTAACACTTTGTCTTGTTGTTTCCCAGGTGACTGGCTCCAGTCTTGTACTTTCTGACATCTGAAAACAGAACAACATTTGAATGCTATGGAAAATTCCCCTCTGACGGTTGGGGCACTGCACCACTACTAGGTGGTATTTTCATGATGGCTACATCTGTACACATTCAGTATATTAAAAAAACAAAATACACGAGTCAGACTATGCAGTCTTAATTATCAAAAAGCCATATAAATATTAAAAACCCTGACAGTTGCATCTCAGGATAGTCATGTAGTTGCATGCCTGCTGACTGCCACCAGAGCTTCGTCTCCTGTGCCTCCCCTACTCTGGCTCTCTCTGCTTTCCAACTGTCTGATTAAGTAAACATTGGCAAACATGAGTGGACCCTGATAATTTTGTTGGTTTCTCCATTTTTGTTTGTTTTGCACAGTGACAGGGCACAAATACCCGCCAGTACCTGTAACCCGCAGATTATTTCTGCATCAAATCCTGTCGGGAAAAACAATGAGAAGGGGCATGCCGGGTCAGCCACATAGACAAACAATCCCTGTAGGATTAGGGTCAGGCCAGAATAATGTGCCAATGAGCCACAGGCAACAAAAAGGATACCCTCACGGTAGCATTTCTGATTATTACATGAAAAACATATTGCACTACTCAAGAGGGTTCGGGCCTGTTTTCAGGTTGTTTTGAACATGTGACTGCGTTAGCGTCGTAATACTTTAGAGTTTAACAATTTAACTCCACATTTTCTTCCAGTTTTATTTGGATTCTAGAAATAAAATAAATATCTCAATGTTAAGAGAAGTATGCCTGGAGGCCTCTATGTGTGTGTGTGTGTGTGTGTGTGTGTCAAAGTAAAGAGGATTAGATCTCTCCCTAGTCATCTGAGAAAATGGCGGCCTGTTGCTGTGTGTGAGACATTAATGTGACACTAGACAGAAGAGAAGAAACTCCTGGTGCCCTGAGGCTGGAAAGGTATCACTCTCTGCACACATAAGCACACTACCACAAGCCTCTGGACTTAATAATCTGTGCACAAACATCCAATGTAACTGCACACACATATCTGCACATGCAAAGACAACTTTTTGGAGCTACACAACCATTATCTATCTATATTAGAGAGATTCTGCCCTTACTGTTGTTTAGGACTCAAGGATGAGTCCTAACGTCTGCCTCCTACCTCTTACTGTAGCGCTAAGTATGGACAGAATTTCCTGGGGCACAAAACACATATAAACATGTCATGCTTGTCCTATCCTATTTGTAGCCATGACATTCACAATGATGCTCTGAGTTGCTGATACCCACAGGGGCTTGGAGTCTGGCTTACGTTATAATGCCGTATTAGATTACATAAGACACTCTTTAGATTTAGTAGGGAAGAGGGAGATAAAGAGAAAGAAATATAAACAGAGATGGAGCAGATGCCAACTAACACTATTGCATGTGTATGCTCATAAGCTGATTACAGTGGTTAATGGGGAGCCCAGTGTGCAGACTAGTTTGCTGCTGATGTCAGTGTAAGCGAGATTCAGTTGATGCAGCCATCATAGTGGCACACTGTGTACAAGTATACAGCTCCCCTCATTCTGATTGAACTATTTGCCACACTGCAGATATCCTACAACAACTTGCGTTTGTGAGAGCAATCCACTAACTATGCGGTCTTTACAAAGCCTACCACCTCGTGTTTGTGCCAGCACGGAGCAGTTAGTGACTTGAATCTTGAGACTGTTATCTAATCCAGCCATTCATTATTAATTTCCACAGTTTAGGTTTCCCTGACTGCACTATGCCGTATCGGCGGCAAAATCTATTGAAACTCTTCAGCCAAATCATCGTTTCTTCTTAGTC